>JBBBDQ010001197.1:982500-1167500 GCA_037127315.1 Ascarosepion bandense
CTCCAAGGCGAGTAAGCTAAACATTGCACTGAAGCAAGCGCCCATTCTCGCTTAATTTGGAAATAAATCATAAAGTAAATATTTCCGGGCCAGATAGGATTGCAATAGGGTTGTGGATCTTCGTTGCCAATTTGTTGGGGATTTGTGGCGAAACTTCACTGCAAAGTGCAGTGCCCGGTTTGTGCTGGACGTAAGACACGGTACAACAGCAGGTAAGTGTAAAACAGTGTATTTTTATAACAAGAAACAAGATATTCCAAGGAAGTTTTAATAATAAGTAATATAGAAATAAGTAATTTCAAAGCTATTATTACGCTGCTTATTGCCTAACCAGTTGTCGCCAACTGCTTTCTTAACTGCTCACTTAACTGTTCACTGCAGTATTCAGTCGCCTTTCCACTTAAGGCAAAATGTGGCACCTGACTTTTTAATGTGGATCCTCCAGGCCATATAGTCCCGCCAAAAATATCTGTCTAATGTTCCCCAGTTGTGACTCTATCCTTCTGCTCCGACAAGCTGAGCTTCCTGGTTTCCCCCTCTATACGAATTTACTCGAGATACTGGGCTGGCAACTAGGTCGCACTCTGTTACAGTCAAATCAGCCGTCACTTATATTCCTACAGTTTCTGTTCTCGCACATTCTGCCTGTGGGACTCTCTTCCACATACTTTCTTCCTTTATAGCTACAATTTCCAAGAGTTTAAGTGAAACGTCAATTGCCATCCTTTACCGCCTTGCTTCACATCTTTCTCTTATACTGGTCCTGGGTACTACGGTAAACTACATCCGGCAGCAAGGCCTCTGATTGAGAGACTGTGATGGGCATAGACCCACCTCTTAATTGCTTTTATTCCCAGGTCCATCCTGTACCGGTGGGTCCCAGCTTTGGGCAAATAGTTAACCCCCAAACTGGGGTCAAAACACTATGAAAGTATAAAAATACACTTTTATAGAAATATATACATGAAAATAGACTTTATAAAAAATAAACATTTTTAAAGGAAAAAAATAATTATTGCCATCATACATTTGTGAAGAAAAAATTATTACCAAATAAATTATTATTTTTCAATAAAAACTAGAAGATATCCTCAGTTTTCAAAAATACAAAACAAGAAAATCTTTTTCATCAGAATCTGATTTATTCAACCTTCTCAATGTAACTGAACATTTAAAAAATCCCTAAAAAAATATTTTTGGCATTAAATAATCAACAGAGGCTGATATGCCGTTAAACAAAACTAAAACTCAAACTCAAATACATTTATCATTTCCCCGAAACCACCTGTATTTTTTTTTCTTCCTGTTCCCTCATATAATCCTCTTCACGAGAGTATTCCTATCCTTCTCTTATCTATTTTCCGACATTCCTTGTAACATTTTACTTTTTCTTTTCGCTTTCCTCTTATGTAGCCCTCTGCACATCAGTGGAAGAACAGCCTTCCTTGGGATGAAACATTATTAAAAAAAACTTGCTGCAATATCCTTACATAAGCTGCCAAGTTCTCCCTTTCCAGTTGTGATCAATCTCAGAAGTGTCTACGCGGGCTCGTAGATGATTAATCATTTACCACCCTAGGTTCCTTTCTTACGGATGAAATGGTGCACTCTTCTCGATAATACATCGCTATTTCCTTCTTCAGACGAAATATACTCCTTAGTTCCACCAGTTCTAAACGCACATTATAGCTAACAACTCACATTTTTTACTTCGTATCCCATTGGTCAGATATAAGTTCTACTCAAATAGATTCTTCTCACTAGCCACTACACCGTGGAACCCACACCCAATAGGATGTATCTTCGATTACTAGAATGACAATTTGTTTAAATAAAGGGTTAAAAGTTATCTTCACCACATATCCTAATAAACTATGCTTCTTAACTCTTACTCTGAGGATCTGAAGCCCAAAATGCTTTTCCTCGATCACTACAATTTTAACCTGTTCAAGTCTGAGGTCAGCCTATATCTTCCCCACATATGTAATAAACTGTGCTTCTAACCCCTCTATCTTTGAGGATCTGACTCCTAGAATGGTCTTCCTCGATCACTACACTCTTAACCAGTTCAAGTCTAGGATCAAACTTATCTTTCCCTCATATTCTCATAAACTGTGCTTCTCACCTCTCACTTTGGGGATCTGACTCCCAGAATGGCCTTCCCCGATCAGTAAAATTTTAACCTGTTCAAGTCTGAGGTCAACTGTTATCTTCCCCATATATCCTAACAAAATGTGCTACTTCTCAATTTGAAAATCTGACTCCAAGAATGGTCACCCTCGATCTCTACAATTTTTACCGGTTCAAGTCTAAGGTCAACCGTTATCTTCACCACATATCCTAATAAATTGTGCTTTTTACCTCTAACTTTGAGAATCTGGTTCCAGAATGGTCTTCTTAGATCACTACAATCTTCAACTGTTCAAGTCTAAGGTCAACCGTTATCTTCACCACATATCCTAATAAATTGTGCTTTTTACCTCTAACTTTGAGAATCTGGTTCCAGAATGGTCTTCTTAGATCACTACAATCTTCAACTGTTTAAGTCTAGGGTCAGCCGTTATCTTTCCTACATATCCTCTTGAATTGTTCGTCTTACTTCTTACTTTGAGGATGTCACAGCCAGAATTGTCTTCAGCGATCACTACAAACTTTATATGTTCAAATCTGAGATTAATCGTTTTCTTCCCCATATATATTAATAAACTGTGCTTCTGGACTCTTACTTTGAGGATCTGACTCACAGAATGGTCTTTCCCGATCACTGCAATTTTTACCTGTTCAAGTCTCAGGTCAACTTTTATTTTTCCCACATATCCTCATAAACTGTGTTTCTTACCTCTTACTTTTAGTATCTGACTCCCAAAATTGTTTTTCCCTAATCACTACAGTCTTAAACTGTTCAAGTCTAGGGTCAACCGTTGTCTTCTCCACATATCCTCATAAACTGTGCTTTTTGCCTCTTACTTTGAGCATCTGACTCCCAGAATGATCTTTCCCGATCACTACAATTTTTACCTGTTCAAGTCTGAGGTTAACCGTTATCTTTCTCTCATATCCTAATAAACTGTGCTTTTGTATCTCTTACGTTGAGGATCTGACTCCTAGAATTGTTTTCCTAGAGCACTACAATCCTAACTTGTTTATGTCTGAGGTTAACCGTTATCTCTCCTATATATCCCCATATACTGTGCCTCATGTTCTTTAAACACTTATATTGAATGGTTCTTGTGAACATTATTGCCAAAAAATGCACCACAAAAGTTTCCAGCGTGTTGGTTTTGAAAGACCTGCCTAAAAGACTAGCATCATTTAGTCGGTATCAGAATAAGTTGTAAGTTGATGTAAATCTTGCAAAATAGGTGTCCTCAGTTGAACTCTCCTTATGATCATCTTCGAAGTTGGATTCTGATCTGGGAGAATTCATTCCATTAAGACATTTTTCACAAATCTATGTCTTGGAAATGATGGAAACAAAAAGAAAATTAATACTGAGCATCAGGAAGAGACAAATGAAGTTCCTGAGACATGCAATGAGGAAGGAGGGCCTGGAGAACCTGATACTAACAGGCCAGATAGAGGAAAAAAGAGACAGGGGAAAGCATCGGATAACATAGTTGAAGGACCTAATCAGGTGGATGACAGAACGAGGATTACACGGTGTAACAGCAGAAGGCGTGCTAAGAGCCACCAGGGATAGGGAGACGTGGAAGGCCATGATTGCCTACGTTCTGAAGGGACAGTGCACATAGAAGAAGAAGAAAATAAGATAAAATCTCTCCATTTTCTGTTTCGTCTTTTTCTCTTTCTTTTTGTATTTGTTTTTTCTTTCATTCATTCGTTCATTTTTTTCTTTGTCTTCTTTTTTAAATGATTTTTTTTCATTCTTCACGTTTACTTTTATTCACGTTTATTTTCTCTCCCTCTTCCGTAAGGTTAGTTTTTTTTTAATTCTGTTTTCTGTTTGATTTTCATTTCTTTGTGTCTCATTCTTATATTTTTCATTCACTTCTGTTTTCTTTCATTTCCACCTTTTTTTATTCTCTTCTGTGTTTCCTTTTTTTTTTTTCATGCCTTTCGGTGTCTCTTTCATTTTTCTTCGCTTGTTCATTCATTCTTTTGTTTCTTTTTTCATTCCTTTCTTTTTTCATTATTTTACTTCTTTTTTTCAGTATCTTCTTTTCTCATTCTTTTATTTTTTTCTTTTGCATCTTTTCTTTTCTCATTCTTTTGCTTCTCTTTTTCATTCCCTACCCTGCCTCCTTCTTTTACTACACTTTTTCATGCTATTCTGTTCTCATTCTTTTATTGCTTTTTTTTCATTCCCTTCTAATCTCATTTTTTTTCTTTTTCTCCGCCATTCCCTTCTGTTCCCATCTTTTATGGCTTTTTATTCCTTTCTTTCTTCATTCTTTTCCTTATCTTTTTTTACTCTCTTTCTTGTATCTTTCTTTTCATAATTTCCCTTCTTTTTTATTGTCCTTCTCTTTTTTCATTCTTTTGTTCTCTGTTTTTCTCCTCTTCTTCCTCCTACTTCTACTTCTTTTTCCCCCACTACAGCTACTATTACTACTACCACTACTACTTGATTGTTTAAGTGTTTCCTTATATTTCAATTATCGCTTCAGTTATATCTTGTTTCTTATTGTTTTGGGCTCGTTCTTTTCCCTCATACATATTCATACGTATATATATTTTCATTCGTAATTACTTCTTTCCCTTTTCACATTATGTTTCCTCTTTTTTTTCCTTTTCTTCCTATTCTCCTTTTCATTGTGATATCATTTACCCTCCGTTCTTTTTTTGCTGTCTTTCCGTTTTTTGTTCCTTGCTCTTCTTTTCTCAAACTTTTTGCGGTAAATTTTCGTTGTAAGTCTCGACGCTTTTCCCCTTCAAATTTATCCAAAATAGCATTATTTCTGTGCGAATGTATATGCTGAACTCAAATCAACTGTTAGTTACTGAAGAAACTTACCTTTCTTATCTAAATGTCCATAAAAAAAACGATCTATATCTTGCACTTTTTCTCTCCCGAAGTCATGTAATTAACTGCAGAATGACGTATTGCGTATGTGAACGAATTTTGGCAGATTTTTGGTCGATTTTTCTTCATTTACTGATACTTCCGGCGATGTACTTCCGGTAATGAAAGTAATGCGCTATTGTATTTCTATGCTTATTACTCTTATAACAGGAAGTACATCGCCGGAAGTTTCATTAAAGGAAGAAAATCGACCAAAATTCGACAAAATTTGCTGCCTACGTAGAACCTCATTCTGTAGTTACTTACTTGACTTCGTGAGAGTTACGGGAGAGAAAAAGTGCGAGATATAGTTCGTTTTTTTATGGACTTTCAAAGCAAAAAAGGTAAGTTTCTTCAATAACTAATTGTTGATTTGAGTTCAGCATATACATTTGCACAGAAATAATGCTATTTTGGATAAATTTGAAAGGGGAAAAGCCGTCGGGAGCTAAAACGAACATTTACCCTTTTTGCTTTCGTTCTTTTTTTTTTTTCATTTTCTTATTTATTCTGTTTCTTTAATTTTTTTCTTCTTTTGTCTTCTTTCTTCTTTCCCTTTTTTTACATCCTTTTCTCTTTTTTATTCTTTTCATTCTTTTCCAATGTTCATTTTCTTGCGACTTCCGTTTTCTTCCTCTTTCCTTCTTATTCTTTCTTTCTTTCTTTCTTTTTTTCTTTCTTTCTCCCAGTTAACTTCTTTATTCTACTCGTTTTAATTTCTTTCGTTAGTTTTTCTTTCTTCCTTATTTCTGTTCAATATTTTTAAACTCTCAATTCTTTCTCGTATTCATTTTTTCTCCTTTCCTTCCTTCCTTCCTTCCTTCCTTCCTTCCTTCCTTTCTTTCATCCTTCCTTCCTTCCTTCCTTTCGTTGTTTCTTGCTTTCTTTCTTCTCCTTTCTTACTCCCTTTCTTCTTTCTGATGATCTCTTTTAAAAGCATCATGGCCGCATCAGTGCAAAAAGTAACCGCAGAAAGTGAATGCTATTTGTCGAGTTAAAGTTTTTTTCCTTCGTTGTATGATGCGTCAATCCTCGGGCACTTCCTGTCGCTTTTTAAGTTTTGGCAAGGACATAAAAGAAAGCAGATTTTACTTCAATCAGTCTTTTAAACACGACCACATAGTTTTGTTGGATTTTCGATGGCACGAGAAAATCGATCAAAGACCTATCGAGTGTTAAAATGAAAGATATATTGATTGCATCCATATTAGGAAACCATCGATTCTCTTTGATCTTTGATCAGTCGGTTTCATATCAGCTTTTAGCATTTCCTCAAAAGTATATATATATATATATATATGTGTGTGTGTGTGTGTGTGTGTGTGTGTGTGTGTGTGTGTGTGTGTGTGTATTCGAAGAATCATTTTACACAATCTATTATATAATATTAATAGCATGAAAAATATTCCGAGGTTCTATATTCCGTAGTTCCACCAGTTCAGTCATGTATATCTAAGACACGTCATGCCATGTACCCAGGAGCAAACCGTCCAAATTCCTTTCGTGTTTCATTCGTAAAAAATGTTCTATTCTCAGCGCTTCTTTCCAAGAGCTGCTGCTTTGCTTTGTGAAACAGCTCCCGGTGGGATGCTCTACTATCTATAATCGTCTTGGGTATGACAATAAATTACATCCGGCAGTTAGGCATCTAACTGGGTTGTTTTGAAGAGCATGGCATCACCTCTGACCCATCGTAGAAGCACCTGTTAGAACAACTGATGATCAAACATAATAGACATTCTTTGTCTATTATATTCAACAATATATGCTTAGATAATTATCTGCTGACTCAATACACTTTTTACTCATATTTTTGAGTACGATCGAACTTCTTTTAGAAAATTTAAAATCTTAGATGGTTTTATTTTCGTAAAACATTTTTCTTAAATTACTTACTTGGTAATATTTTGTTCGTACCAAATCAAAATCTATACACTCTAACAGTATAGGTTTCAGTGTAAATTTCTCTTGGCATGTAGTGCATATTGGGGATTCTGTGCACTTTAGTAAATAAAGGTGCGTAATGTAGGTGTGGCGTATGTAAAGGCGGGTCATCACTTGTTCTCTTCTATTTTTGTATTCTAAGTTCTATTCTCCAATAGTGAGTTGTGGTTGGGGGGGAGACCAGCATAGAAATTCACGCCGAATGCCATTCCTGTCAGTTAACTTCGCGAAGGATAAGAAATGTAACGACAGAATATCACGAAAAAACCTTTATCAGATGAGCTTGGAAGAAAGCCTTATGCTCCCATTTAATTTCCCCTATTATGGGCATTATTGTATGTGTAACAAAGAAAAAACCAGGTGTTTCTCTGATGGAACAAAATAGCCGAAAGGAAAAGGAATGCTAAACATTTTTGTTCTCAGAAAAAATTTTAAAATGGTACATTGTACACACACACATATTTTTTTTTCTAAACATATACTGTTAAATATAAGAGACAATAAATGTCTATTATGTTTAATCATGAGCCATTCTCAACGTCGTATTTTGGCTTTAATTTCAGTTGAAAATAAAGACAAAAATTCTTCAACATTTGGATAATTTTTTATTAAGTTGTTTCTAAGCTTTCGGCTCACATGTGTCATCCTCAGAGAGATTATTAAGACGGTAACACAATAAAATCCACCATCAGCGACGATTTTATTTTGTGTTGACATAAAACTCCACTAGGCAACGAATGAAGATGGCTCATTTATTGTCTCTTATATTTAATAGTATGTTTAGAAAATTATTTGCTGCCTCGATACACATATATATATATATATATATATATATATATATATAGTGTATCGAGGTAGCAAATAATTTTCTAAACATATATATATATACATACACACGCGTCTCCCTCGCAGAAAAAGTACGATAAAGAAAAACTGGAGTTACTTAACGGACGTGACGAGACCATGTGATTTTCCTTGTAAGATCTTCCTCTGTGGGCTAGTGACTTTTGATTTTCTCCATCGTAAATGGCGTTCGTTCCTCTACTGTCTGACGTCACTCACCGTCCTTCACGTAACCGTCACAGAAGAGAGATAATCGTTTTTTGTACCCCTACACCTTGTTAGGTTATATGCGTCTTGCATTCTGAAGCGACATTCGGATGATTAAACTAACATGAAGGTAAGTTTCTATCGTGCTACATGTGTAATGGTATAGCGGATTCTGAAAACCGTTCTACTAATGAAAGCAGCAGGTTGCAGTAGATTGTCGTGATATTTTGGCTGGTTATCCATGACTACGCTACATGTAAGCCACCCCTATCAGGGTAAAGAATCGTGTGAAAAATAAAAAATAGTGACAAAGGTATTTGTGGAATATACTTATCATTTGTGTTAAAGAGGTCTCCATAGTCACCAGATCTCAGACCAATTGAGCATCTTTGTACTGTGAGGGAAAGAATATTAATATAAAATCATTTTTCCTCTTGTATCTCAGGACGTTGGTGATCATAGCTTTCCACAATGTCTAGTTGTTTGTAACTTATAATATTTTTTCTGCTTGTTATATTTTCTAAATTTCTGTTCCATCATCCATTTACTCATGCTCACTAGGTAAGGTATGCGCTGTTTTCCTCTGTCTTTCCTGCTTTCAGTGTGTCCTGTGAGTATCAAATTTTCCAAGCCTTCATTATGAGCCCCAGAAATGTCAACTGTATTTTCCTGATAGGGTCTAACCACCGAGAGAGTAATAACAGAACATCGACTCTATGTAAATTAAAGTGAGACAAAGACAACAGTGGTTTTAAAAGTGGGATATTATCCTCTTCATTATTGTAAAAACCGTTGTATATAATAGATCACTCAATAGACCCCGGGTCTAACTAATAAAACAAGAACCTTTAGACATTGTCTGCTTCTAGGGTGATACACTGATTCCAATGCTTCTCTAACATCTTCATTAGAGCCGAATCTCTTTCACAGGAGCATTCATTTGAGATCTGCAAACAGCCAGTAGTCGCTAGGGGACAGATCTGGAGAATAGGGTGGATACGGAAGCAATTCGTACTGCAATTCATGTAGTTTTGTCATCGTTGCGATCGACTTGTGACACGGTGCGTTGTCTTGGTGAAAGATCACTTTTTCCTTTCCATTTGTGGCCGTTTTTGGCGATTGTTTCCGTGAAAAGCACTAATAATGCTATTTAATATTCGCTAATGGTTCTTCCTTTCTCAAGGTAATCAATGAACCAAATACCTTGCGCATCCCAATATACGGAGGCCAAAACCTTGCTTGCTGATGTTTGCGTCTTTAATCGCTTTGGACGGCTTTCACTTGCTTCTGTCCACTCAGCTGACTGCCGATTTGACTCCGGAGTGAAATGGTAGATCCATGTTTCATCCATTGGCTCATATTTACGCAAGAATTCCTTCTTGTTTTGTGGAAATAGTTGTAAAAAACGCTCTGAATCGTCGACGCGTTGTTTTTGATCGACTAAGCAAACGCGGCACCCACTTTAAACACAGCTTTCTTATTGACAATTGCTCATGCAAAATAGTGAATACACTGCCTTCTGGTGTGTGCAACTCCTCTGCTATATTCAATGTACGAACGGCTAAAACGAGTTTGTGGATGTTTTGGTGTTTTCCGGAACAAGTGCCGATTTTGGGCGACCTGAACGTTCAGCATCATTTGTGTCTGTACGACTACGTTTAAAGTCAGCAAACAACCTCTTAATCGTTGTTTCCGAGGGAGCAGAGTCTGAATAATACTTATCAAGCAATTGCTTTGCTTGAACAGTATTTTTCCCATCAAAAATCAATGATTTATCAACACGTAAAATTCAGATTTTTCCATTATTTTGAAAATTGCAATAGCTTCTTCACTTAAATAACTGTAATTTGTAAACTAAATATCCGATTGGACCCAAATTTTGTCACGTACCATTTAAATATTAGTGCCTTATAAAAATAATATAGATTTTTATTAGTTGTGCCAGCTGTATGTCAGGACTTATTGAGTGATGTTATATATATATTTATAGTCATCCGCAGACAGATCTGTTTCGCTGTATCACAGCTCATCAGTACGGTTAGACTCCGATTGCTTTTCTACCCAGGATGGAAACCCGACCAAATTGGCGTCAGTCGGCGATTTTACCTCTTGGCTACGAGCGTTCGGTGTAAGAAGGCAGACATTTTAGCGCGTATATCATTATACACGCCCAATAGCCATAGTGCTCTAATCCCTTCTTGAATGAGCGATGCGTATCCTCCTGTAACACTCATGTAGAGAAACAAAATAGCGAGGTAGCTTCGGTTCAGTTCATTCTCCTTACTTCCAGTTATTAAAGCTCTTGCTATGTGTTTGCTCTTTAACATTGACTTTTTGCAATAATTATGTTGTCGTATAGTGAATAATATATACATATATATATATATATATATATATATATATATGAAATGATTTGTTTGAACATTTCTTTATCGAGACTCGTATTTAGGTAGATATTCTGTTTTTAATTAAACAGTATTATATATTTATATCTACTGGCCTGATAATTTACAATAAATTTTTATGACGAAAATGTGTGTCATTCGGTAGGATTCGAACCATGTTTTCGTAATAAACATTTATCGGCAATAATCAGGCCAGTAGATATAAACATGTAATACTGTTTAATTAAAAACAGAATATCTACTTAAATACGAGTATCAATAAAAAATAATGTTCAAACAAATCATTTTAAATTGTTGGTTGTTTATAAACAAGTTTCGTTAATCTTCGTTATATATATATATATATATATATATATATATATATATATAGTCACCCGCAGACAGATCTGTTTTGGTGTATCACAGCTCATCAGTACGGTTAGACATCCAATTGCTTTTTACCCAGGACTAAAACCCGACCGAATTGGCGTCAGTCGGCGATTCTACCTCTGAGTTATGGGCGCTCGGTAGAAGGGGGCAGACATTTTAGCGTTTATATTATCTTTATACATGCCTAGTAGCTGAGAGTGTTCTAATTCATTGCTGAATGAACGATGCGTATATGCTAGAGTAGCTACTCTTTATCAAAGTCTACCATTCTTCCAGAGTGCTCAATCAGGGTATATATATATATATATATATATATATGTATATATATATATATATATATATGTATATGTGTGTGTGTGTGTGTGTGTGTGTGTGTGTGTGTGTGTGTGTGTGTGTGTGTGTGTGTGTAACAGCAAGAAATAAGCGGAATTCAGTTGACATTATAAACACTAAAATCGAAAACAAACAACCGGTTTCGTCCCAGATCTCATCATCTTTAATTTGGAGAAATTTTATTATTAGAAAATAAAAAATTCTAATGAGAGGCGGAGAGAAACAAAAATATTAAAATAACTAGAGTCCAACCACATTCAAGTATAACAAGCAATCTCTCTTTTTTTGCAGATAGTAGGCTTGAGAGATTTGATGTTAATGGATTCCAGAGCTTTTAGATGATCTCTAGAGTTTTAGTTAATCTAAAAACTCTGGAGTCCATTTTACATAAAATCTAATTTATTTCATGTTTTTTCTCTATTCTTCTCATTAGAATTTTTTTATTTCTTAATAATAAAATTCCCAGAAATTATACCTGAGGAAATCTGGGACGAAAGGGGTTGCTTGTTTTAGTTTTCAGTGTTTAGAATGTCATCTAAATTCCGCTTATTCCTTGCTGTTATAAAATCTTGTACCACTAAGGATCTTTTCATATATATATACAGTACCGTACAAAAGAATTAGGACAAGAATTATTTTATCTTTTATGAAGCATATTGACAGAAAATAAAAAATTTAATTAAAGTAGTTTTATTAGATTTACTCAACAAATACTTTAACAAGAAAAAATACTTGTTACAAAATAAATTTAATATTTAGTACAATAGTCTTTTGCTATGATCACCGCCTTCATTCTGTCAGGCATTTACATCACAAGCTTCTTCAATGTATCTAATGGTATCTCCTGCCAAGCAGCTTGTATTTGTTCCCAAAGTGTGTTTTGTGAAGTAACATTCAATTTATCAATTCGAGAGGGGGAATAAGAAAAAAGTCAGTCATATCCAAGGATAATAGAATAATGAGTAGTTTCAAAATAACTTGTTTAATAGAAAAGAAGAAAAATTAAATATAATTACTTTTTAATACATTTCTTTTACACCTAGTTTTAAATATTCAATATTTATTGGCACTTTCCTTGGCTTTTCACCCTGTATTTGAATTTCAGTGATGTTTTTAGGAAAATCACCCCTGTCCTAATATATATATATATATATATATATATATATATATATTATGATAAACAGCCTTGTGTATTTATTTGTGTGTGTATATATATATATATATATATATATATATATATATATATATGTATATATATATATATATATATATATATATTGTCATGCTCATGTCTTAATTTAAGATACTTAATAATAGGTACATCAATATATATGTTGTCGTCATTTTAGACAGGATATCGATATAACTATTTTACCGTCATTTTTGATGACACAGACCCACTCGTAGCTAATAAAGTGATGGATGAGTGCTTATCTACCATTGCGATGATGAAGAAAAAAATAAAAATAATAGAAAAAATAATTTATACTTTCAATCTTTAAGGTTTGGAATAATCGAAGTTTTCCTTCTTTCTTCTTTAATGATTTTTTTCTTGTTAAAGGAAAACAACCTCTCTCTTTTTGTTAATATCCCCCTGGGTAGCTTTGACCGACATATTGGATTAATGCTAACCTAATCACCAAAACAGACAGCAGAAAAATAGACGAAGACCTTTGACGACGTTTACTAACGTTGGCTGAAATATGCCATTTGCTTTCGGAATTATGTTGGATCAATGGGGCGATATTACGTGACTCTTGATACAAAACGAGTATCTGGCGACGTTCATTTACGAGGCCAGTATAAAAAGGTCGTTTGTTTATTCTCTTTCCATTTTGCATTCGAGATATCTCGAGAAGAAACAGTTTAATGTCTGACATGAGAAATTCTTTCGTCCTTTTATTTATTTTTTTTTTTTAGAGTAGAGTTGTTGTTAGATGGACATATATTAGAATGAAGAAGACGTTTATTTATGCATACATACTCAAATGGGAAAATTTCGTTGGAAACAAAGAAAAAATTACTGCGGTATCTGTCTTTCTATATGGCCAATCTTCTAAAAAATGAAAGAGAGACAAAAAATGTGGATCTACAGAAGGATGCTGAGGATAGCATTGACTATATGAGCAACGACGTGACTTTAGAAAGAATGGAAACGAAAAGAAAACTAATAATTAACATCAGGAAGAGACAGCTGAAGTTTCTGAGATAGCAATGAGGAAGAAGGAAGAAGGTTTGAAGAATCTAATACTCACGCGACAGATAGAGAAAAGCGAGAAAGAGGATAGCAACGTTTCGTTATCTTAACATTTGTTTCGGATACTATCCTGAAAACACACATCTATTATATATATTGTTGGAGCATTTTAACCACAATTTAATTTTATATAGCAAGTATAATGTCAAAGTCACATTTGATAGTATCCCTAAAATCTAAGACATTATCAAATTTGCAAAGAATGGAATTATTATTATTACTAATTTTTTAGTCTTAATTCTGAAATGAGGGTTTATCAATATACTTCAAAAAAATAGTTATTATTCATCTTCTTCCATAGGCCATCTCACTTCAGAACGTAGGCGATCATGGCCTTCCTCATTTTATCGCCGGTAGCTTCTACCATGCTTTCTCCTGTTTTCCATATCTTAATAGATATGGTCTACTTGACCTCTGGCAGATGCGCGTTGCAATGCAGTGGATATCGACTCGGAACGAAGAAATCGGAGAGCCGAGTTGGAATTCTAGTTGAATTCGTTGTGATTCACTTACGCACAAATAACCTTTGGAAAGGTATTACTCCTTCATTTCTCACTCTAGCTATTGGTTAAAAAGCGAGACAGATTGGGTTCTATAACTTTGGTTGGGGACCAGTCTACCGCAGAAATTAATGGCCACTTGCTGCGAGAAAATCGTCTAACCAGCCAGTCATATATCTTTCAAGACATGATCACCCGAGCGTGTATCATGTATGGCACTTAACTGATCCTCTGGCGATTTTTAGGTTTTAATCATTTTTGATTGTATGTGATATAAGTACTTTAGATTATGTATTTTTTTTATAATAATATATTGATAATTCCTCATTTTAAAATTAAAACAAAAAAATTATTTAAATACAAACCTGCTGCGGTAATAAAATATTAAAACATCATTTTTTTTATTTCAATTATGTATGATATAATGAAAATAATTTGGTAAACATCGCCATATAACCAAATTGTTAGTACCAAGTTAAATAAATTCTTTAATCTAAGGGATTAATTTTTATTCATTAGATTAGCTATCAAAATCAGGTGGCTGAATAATTAGTGGAATTAAATTTTCTTAACCTTATTGTCTTTGATATAAACGTTTACAAAAATGAATTTGGGTACTCGTATCTCAATTGACCTCTTTCAGATATAACTATTTGGGATTGCATTTGATAAGGTAAATTTTTTACATGATATAAAAAGAGAATCTGTAATGTGATCGATACCGACTTGGCTGACCGGCTGCAGTCACTCTCTCACCGGCGGGACGTGGCTTCTCTGTGCCTCTTCTATAAATACTTTCACGCCTTCTACTCTGATGAACTTAGATTACTGGTGCCATCTAGGTACGTATTTGTACGAGATACTAGTTTAGCAACTAGGTCCCACCCTTTTACAGTGAAACAGATATAATGTAACCGCAAACAGCTTCTTTTCTCGCACTTCCCGCCTGTGGAATTCCCTTTCACATAGTTGCTTCCCCGACAGCTACAATCTCCAGGAGTTTAAATTTAAGGTCAATAGACACCTCCTAACACACTAACTCGCACCCATTCTCTCAAACACTCTTCCTATCTACCCAAACCTCATGCTCGGTATCCTTACCAGTTCTTCTGACATTTTTTGTATCTAACCACTCTTTCTCGTCACTTTCTGCTATGTAACCCCCTGCGCAATAGTGGCAGTGGAACCCCTTGCTTGGGGTGAAATGATTAAAAAACAAAAAAAGTTCAGAATCACTTCCCAAATAATAATCCCCTGAGCAAAAGTTTTAATAAAATTACACTGAAACCTAGTAATAGTAATAGCTGCGTTGATAATCTTATAATCACAAAAGAAAAACCGCAATAATAAAAGTCTAAAACATTATATTAATTGAAACAAACTTACAATAAATAATGATAATAACACAATTACCTGCAATTGCCATAACCCTAACGTATTTTCACTGCAAAATAAATGCCTTACATATTCAATAATATACCAAGCTACTATTTTTACTACTGAAAATCCGAATTCTATCAAACATTATATCGGATGTACTAAAAATAATTTTAAGTTTCGATATTGCTAGCACAACTTATCTTTCAGTAATAAAATATGTAATAATTCTTTATCTCTCTCTAAACACTACAGGCAATTGAAAGATGCAAATAAAACTCTTATAGTTAAATGAAAAATATATTAATTAAAGCCAGAACGTGTAAATCGTTGCATGAAATATATTTCCTTTGCTTCAAAAAAAAAAAAAGAAAAAGAAAAAATACATTAAAATTCCCAAAACTGACTTATTGAACCATTGTTATAAAATCACTAATTTTTTGCTACCATAGATATTTTCATATTCTTAGATATATCTGTAATTACCCCAGTTGTATTTTAATATTTTTCACTTAAATTTTAGCTTATTTAACTTTTTTTTTCATTAATATCGTTATTTTATTTGTACTTATTTTCTCTTTAAGAAAATAATTTAATTTTGATTTTAATTTTTTCTTTATTTTTCTATGATTTTTATCCCCTGTGTTGTTTTTTATTTGATTTTATTATTGTTTGGATTTTTCAATCGCTTTAGTCTCTGCCTTTCCTTCTTTTATTTCTTCTCTTTTCTCTCTTCTTTTTTCTTTTTTCCTATCAATTTTTTTTCTCTCTCCTTTATCTTTTTCTCTTTTATCCGGTTTAAAATTTTTAACTTTCTGGATTTCTGTGGCAAAACAATGAAACACTACTGTCTATGAGTCGTTCACACACCAATCATTAAAGTGTCATAACCTCCCGACACTACTTAATTCATCTCATTGGACGACCTCCTTATACTTATGTTTTATTTATTTTTACTTTTTTATTTTTTTAAATACCCTATTTATATATATATATATATATATATATATATATATATATATATATATATATATATATATATATATTAATCATATCACCCCGAGCAAGGCAGTAACGCCACTGATGCGCAGGGGGCTACGTAAGAATGAAAAGATTGGAAAAGGGAAGTCCGGAGACCACATCCTAAACAGGGAACAAGGGATGAGCCTCTTCACCTGTTCAATAGACGTGGGTGAAGTGTGAACCGGGCGATAGTTTAGTCTATCTACTCCAATTGAAAAGAAAAAAGAAAAGGGTGAGAAGATTGGAAAAGAGAAAGCCAGAAACAACATCCTTCACCTGTTCAATAGACGTGGATGGAGTGTGAACCGGGCGATAGTTTAGTCTATCTACTCCAATTGAAAAAAAAAGTGAAGATTAAAAGAGAAAACCGGAAACCACATCCTAAACAGGGAACAAGGGATGAGCCTCTACACCTGTTCAATAGACGTGGGTGGCGTGTGAACCGGGCGATAGTTTAGTCTATCTACTCCAATTGAAGAAGAAGAAAGAAAAAAAGGTAAGGGTGGTGAGTTAACAAAGTTTTAACTTAGTTAAATTCCGGTCAAACAAATTTCTTTGAAAAAAGGTAAACACTCGTTCAAATAACCATGAAGCTATTTTAAAATTAGCCCCAAAAAATAAAACAAAATAAAATCAAAGCAAAATTATAACTTACTTTTAAGAATATTTCAAAGCTGATCCTAAACCAAACGCACGTGTACTAACGCCAGTAGAGAAAAAGAATTATTTTATCTTTTGGCTGAGGGGTGGTGCAGTCAACTAGACAATGACCAGGCAAAAGACGAACAAGGAATTTAACAGGACTTTTTTTTTTAAATAAAAAGGACAAAATTATTCACCGGTCAAAGAAATTTCTTTGCATTTTTCTTCAAAATTACAATGGTTGATTGATAAGCAGCATCTCTATTGATATAAAAGATATTCTAGACCAGATATAATAAGGAAAATATCACAACGAAATAAATGTATTTAGCTTCAATATTACGAGGATTGTTTAATAACTATATATTTCCAATCCGACAGAACAACTTTTAGACCGGATAGAATATTCCATGATTTATTTATGTTCTTAACAGACATACCATTAGATTAAGCCATTAGATCATACCATTAGATCAAACCACAAACGTAGTTTGTGAATTCATGTAAAAGACTTCACTTTAAAAAAATATTGAAGTTCTCATTCGAATAGTTTATGAAGTGGTAAAATAACAAATTAAATTAATAAAGTTTCAAAGCAATACTATCAAAATAAATCCGCACATAGAATCGCAGACAGAAGACATTTTCTCTTTCTTTAGGCCATTACGATATATATATATATATATATATATATATATATATATATATATATATATATATATATATAATGTAATTATGTCTTTGTCAGTGAGCCAAGTTAGACGTACTTCACATCAAAAGAATTACTCATCTTATCGGATTCACTCAGTCGATATTAATATGGAATTGTTGCTTCCGTCTGTCCAGTCGGACATTTCCTTTTTCTTTATTTCCTTCTTTCGTTAGCTCTTCTTTCAATTCTTCTGATAATACCAGATTTGCTTCTTTCTCTCTTTCCATTCTCTAACTGTCACACTTGTCTCTTTTCATTCTGTTTTATTCTGTCTTTTTTTTTTTCTTCTACTTTTTGAAAAACCCTTTCGTTTTCTCCCGACATCTTTTCCTCTTCTAACATTAACTCTTTCTTCATTATTTAATATTATTCATATAATATGTGAGACATATATGTTAACATCTAACACAGTCTATCCTACAAGTTTGGAAGACCGAGTGTCTTCCCATGATCCCGCCAGGGGGAGATGACGAAGAGGAGAAGGCCACGAGAGACATTCTGGATTATATTCTCTTCGAGACCAGTCGTACAAGGCATTTGGTCAAATAAATATCCTATTTATTTTACTTACAACTGGTTGTTGTTTATCTTCTTTAACAATATATAATGCTTTTATTCCGGCTTGCCTATCTCTGTCACTTTTAACCGTTTTTATTTCTCCCAACTTACGTCTCTCTCTCTCTTTTCCTTCTCGTTAAAACGATTGTCTACCACTGAATGTATCTGTTTTTACTCTACAGTCTCTTTCTTTTGAGTGTCACCTTTACCCGGCAGAGGACCATTGGGAATCTCTTGAGGAGTGGAATTTTCTTCAATGCAATGATGGAATCATGCCAAATTCCTTTAATCAACAGAAAAGTATAGGTTTACTTCTAATTTGCCAGTCGCTTTTGGATGTTGCATGTGCCTAACATTTGTATAGTTGTTTATTCATTTTGGTATCAAAACGATAAATCGATAACACCTTTTGTTTCACAGCATGGTAATTAGATGCATTGGATTGGTTGTGCATTGTGGTACAGTGGATATCGACTCGGAATGACAAATCGGGGTGCCGAGTTCAAATTCCATTTGAATTCATTTCATTCACTTACACACAAATAACCTTGGGAAAGATATTAATCCGTCTCTTCCTTTCAGTTATGGGTTAAATAATAGGACAGATTAGGTTCTATAGAACTGCAGAAAGCAAGTCAACCTACTGCGGGATAATCTTCTGCCCAGTCAGTCATGTCTTTTTCAAAACATGATCGCCTAAAGCGTGTAACACGTATAGCACTTAACTGACTGAATTAGCGATATCCCAGAAGCTGAATAGTGTATCGAGAGACAGGAAGATTTCACTAGAACCAAAGGAGAGAGTACTGGACTCTTATGTGGTGTCTGTCATTCACTATGGTAGCGAATGCTGGACAATCTCATCAAAGATGAAGGAAAGACTTGGAGTAACCGAAATGTGGTTCTACAAAAGGATGCTGAAGATACTGTGGAAAGTGCATTTGAGCAACGACGAGGTTTTAGTATATAGTGAGGAAAGAAGGCTTGGAGAATCTTATGCTTACAGAGAGGATAGAGGAAAAGAGAGACAAGGAAAGCAACGCGTGATATACTTGAGAGACTTGAGTAGATAGATGGCGGCTTGAGCGGGATAGCAGGAGAAGTACTGCTAAGAGCTACACTGAATAGGAAGATGTGGAAGGACATGACTGCCTACGCTTAAACTGACAGAGCATATAGAAGAAAAAGAAGAAGAATTATAAAATCTGTAATCTGCCGTCGAAACGTATTACAGATGTCCCAAAACTAATGTACAAATATTCATTAATTCGACATATTTATTAATACATACTATTAATATTGGTAAATACTAGAGCGGATGCCTTTAAGAAACATCTGGTTAAATTTTGAGGCAGATTCTTCTGGGATAACTTAGGTCAGATCCAGATAAAAGGCGTGAGATCGAAAAGTTAATCTGTCATCGACAAAACACGGTTTAGTTTATTCTGTTTACTTATTTTAATAATTACAACTGAAGCAAAGAGAATAAAGCCACTAAGATATAAGGGCTTAGATAAAAAAAAAAAAAGTGGGGGAAGACATTATTAACCTTGTGAAGGTTTGGGTGCAGACTCTTAGGGGATCACTAAGGTCTGATCCAGATAAAAGGCGTGAGAACAAAAATTTTTTAAAAAATCGACAAATCAAGGTATAGTTTATTCTGTTTATTTCAGTAATCTTTTCAACTAAAGCAAGGCAATAAAGCCACTAAGATCTAAGGGCTTAGAAAATAAAAAAAAAGAATAATATTATTTACCTTGTTAAGTTTTTGGTGCCTTCGAAAATAACTATGGTCTGATCCAGATAAAAGTCGTGAGATCGAAAAGTTAACCTGTCATCGAAAAACCACGGTTTATTTTATTCTGTTCATTCTTTAATCATTTCAACTCAAGCATGATAATAAAGCCACTAAGACGTAAGGGCTTAGATAATAAAAGAAAGAAACATTCAATCTTGTTAAGTTTTGGGTGAAGACTCTTTGTTACAGTTACATTTATCAATTCTAACTGAAAAATACAGAAACCTAACTTCCAATCTAGTACTGATCTTGCATTCGTAAAGTAGGAGTGAAGCCCGGATATCTTTAAAGCGTTCGACAGAGTCTGATATGCTGACCTTCTACGGAAACTGCGAAGCTATGGCATAACTGGACTTTTGTTGGACCTAATCCAGCCATTCCTCTTTAACCGCACATTGAAGGTGGTATTAAACGGACATTCGACCCAGAACTACCCTACAAACGCGGGTGTCCCTCAAGGCTCTATCCTAGGTCCTACGCTCTTTCTGATCTACATCAATGATCTCCCCGATGCCATAACATCCCAAGTAGGCATGTACGCCGATGACACCACAATTTACTCTCGCCTCGATCAAAAATCTGGTGTGGGCGACAAGGCGAACCTCGCTGCCGAACTTGAAAAGGACCCCCAATCCGTGGTGGATTGGGGTAAGAAATGGCTCGTAAATTTCAATTCTTCCAAAACGAAGCTGCTATTAATTAACCACCATAGACAACCGCACCTCCCTCCCATTAGCATGGAATAGGCTTGCCTCCCAGAGAGTAAAACACTACGCCTGCTTAGCCTGACACTCTCAGCGGACCTCAAGTGGAATGACTACGTCGAATCCATTGCTAAATCCGCTGCTATGAAAGTCAGCTCACTGTGCAAGGCTCGGAAGTTCTTTCCGCCTGAATCCATCCTGCACATATATAAGTCTACCATCCGCCCGTGTATTGAATACTGCTGCCACATCTGGTCGGGTTCCCCTGCTATTATCCTCGGAGTCCTTGACAAAATACAACGAAGAATCTGTTACGTGATCGATACCGACTTGGCTGACCAGACTGATGAACTTAGATCACTGGTGCCCGCTAGGTATGAATTTGCAAGAGATACTAGATTAGCAACTAGGTCCCACCCTTTTACAGTGAAACGGATGAAATGTAACCGCAATTTCTACTCCAACAGCTTCTTTTCTTGCACTTCCCGCCTGTAGAATTCCCTTCCGCATACTTGCTTCCCCGACAGCTACAATCTCCAGGAGTTTAAATGTAAGGTCAATAGACACCTCCTAACACACTAACTCGCACCCATTCTTTCAAACACTCTTCCTATGCACCTCCTTACTCTCTCTATCACCCTCCTTCTGACATTTCCTCTATCCAATCGCTCTATGTAACCCCCTGCGCTATAGTGGCAGTGGAATGCCTTGCTTGAGGTGACATGATTAAAAAAAAAGTAACAAAGAGAAAAACTCATCAGAAGAATTATTATGAAACTATTCATATCGGGTACGATGGAAATACCACCCACATGTAACTCCCAGAAATAACTTCCGCATAATATTAGTGGAAAATGGTGTCTTTATCTAAGCAATATCTTATAATTTTGTGAGCGGTCTATGTAGAAGGTTTTTTTTTAACGCTGTAAAAACAGCAGAGTACTGTTCACCTACTTCGTTCAACAGGGAGACAAAAAAAAGCTGCTAATAGATTTTGGTAATGGAATAAAAGAAGGATGTGTGTTGTGGCGCAGTGGAGAGCCGCGTTCTTACTCCAGTTGAATGTGTTGCATTCACTTACGTGCCAATTCCCTTAGGAAAAGCGTTCATCCGTCTCTTTGCTCTAGCTATGTGTTAAACTAGCAGTATAGCCCGCCGTTGCTCGGGCGTAATGAAAGCTTTAAAACTAATCCATGGTCCTGAAGTTCAGACTCAGCCGAAAGAATATTTGAAACAATAAAAGAATTGCGACAATTTACCAATCGCACCTAGTATATATATATATATACATACTAGCAGTATAGCCCGGCGTTGCTCGGGTGTAATGAAAGCTTTAAAACTAATCCATGGTCCTGGAGCTCAGATTCATTGGACGTTGGCAGAAAAGACTAAAAAGCAATAGTTGTTTCCAGTTAAAGTGAAACCGTAGACTGAAAGAAAAATGAATGGATGTAAGTCAAATTTTGATTTCCTGGTATAAATAAGTTTTTTTCGTCGTTAACTGAATTTTGAAGGCTAAATAAGTCCTCTGAGTGAATGGTATCATGGCTGAGAGTAAAAACTACAATTATACCTACTTAGAGCCAAACCGAAACCGTCGCTATTATTACCAGGCCTGTTCTATAATTAAAGTTGATTTGCTGACGTCACACTTAGTAGTGTTGTTTTATTTACTACATGGCGTCCGTTAGCGTTGACTTATTTTCAGAATCAAATTGCAAAGGGAATTATAAAAATGGACCGAAAGTTCATTGTTTTTCGTTTCCAAAAAATAAACATTTATTTGATAAATGGAAACATGCCATTAAAAGGGAGAATTATACTACAAGCCCAGTTAGCAAAATGAGTAGTTAAAATTTTATCACAATTTATTTCAACAGTCGCTAAAATCAAAATTTGCTAAAAAATTAGTTTTGCCGTAGCACAAGAAAGAAAGCACTTTGTTTATATCTTTGAAATTAATATAATAAAATAAGATATTATTTTTATTTCTTTGAATAAAATTGAAATAAAACTTATCTTAAAAAATATCTGAATTAAAAAAATAAAATGTATGGCTATTCGTTCGTAAGTTGTTTTTTTTTCGAAATGTTTTAAAACTTAAACTGAAGCCGAAAAAAGTTGTTAAACATTATATTTTCCAAAAATATTTGAATTAATATTTTATTGTTATTTTATTTAAGAAAATAATGTTTTGTTTTCAATGAAATGTTTAAAAAAATTCTTAGAAAACGAAAGTAAAATCTTCTTTTCTATACTTGCAACTTTATGAATCATTTTTAAACATGAAAAAATATTCCTAAATTAAATTTTTTTATTCTTCTTGTATTAACAAACACTACAAAATTTATTTTTAGTCAATTTTTTAAAAGTTTGTTTTATTTTTAAGGTTTTTTATTTGAAAATTCCGTGAAATTATTTCTTACAAAAGTCAAGTCACTACTACCAAAAATTAAAACTTGAAAATGATGATTTAAACTTTGTTTAAACCTATTATTTCTGAATAAGTTTTGAATTTATTTGAAACATACAGGCCTAAATCATACCACACTTGAATTTTAAAACCAAATTTTTAAAATATTTAATTTTTAGAAAATATTTAGCACAAAATGAACACCCTCAAAAAATATTTTCCAAATATTTTTTCCTATTTAATTTTTTATAATTTGAAGTTAATTATCGATATTAATCCATAGAAAAAAAATTGGAAATAAAAAATTAGAATTTTAACTGAAGAATAATTCTTTGATAGTTGGTTTAGGATTTTTTAATCATTAAAAAATTAATTAGTAAGTAAAACATTAACCAAAAAAAAGTTTTGCAAAAAAAATGATTTTTTATAAACAGTTTGACATCATAAATTAAATAGAAACATTAATTTTTACTTTTTTCATTTTTTACTATTAAAATATTTTAAAAATGTAATTAAATTACCAAATATCCTAGAATTTTTTAAGTGTATCTTTTTTAAAAGGTAAAAATTTATCTTTTTACTTCATCCAGTAGAATTAACAATGGATTCAAAATATTTCAAAATATTATTTTAAAATTCGAACTCCGTTGTTTTTTTGCAGAATTTTCCTAAAGTCATTTGTTGATATTAAATCTATTGGATTAAAAGTTCTCAAGACTTTTTAAAAAATCTATTTCAGATTTAGTTATCCTATCATTAATTCGTTAGATTCATAATTATTTATTGCTGTTATGCCGTTTTTAAAAACATAGAAATGTTATAGTTGTAAAAGTTTAGTATCAGGAAGAGACCTGATATAAACAGTTATTTTCAAGGAATTAATAGAGGTTCTCTGTTATATCCCAATGATGTAACAACAAATTTAGTACTATACAATTATATTGTTATTAATAAACTTGTAAAGAATGCTTCTTTTCTTCATTCAATGAATCAAAGATAATTGTTTATGTACATAACATTGGATGTTTTGGCTAATGATGAACTTCTTTTTCATGTTGACTCATGTAGTGAAGGTCACAGCATTGGAAAAATGATTATCTGGAGCTCTTCTACTGCATTATTAAATAATTTTTGTAGCAAGGAAAATGCTAATATTACTTGTAAGAAGTTAAGTAAAAAAAGAAAAGTTCAAACATTCAACTGAATTTTGAGACATAAAAACCTTTTATAAGTTTGATTTTTAAAAAACAGTAACTTAAACTTATTTAGTTTGAATTAATTTGCTTGAATTTAAATTGTTGCATTTTTTAATATTTTAATTAATTTGCTTATTTATTGTTGCTTCTTGTTTGTTCCTAAATTCTAATGGTTTCTTGATTGCTATATTTGAGTGATTCTGATTTAAAAATTCTTGCAATTAAAAGTGATTGTGATTTTTCATAATTAAATTAAAAATATGAAAATTTAAGCAGTGTTTGTCAAATTTTTAGAATTTAGACGAATAAACGAAAAGTTTTGTCTCTAAAACTGTATTTATTTACAAACACGACCGACAGTCAGTAGTCAGCAATAATGTTTATATTTTCTTATTAATTATTATTTTTCTTAATTTTAATTAAAATTAATAAAACCAGC
The DNA here is from genome assembly GCA_037127315.1 of Ascarosepion bandense. NCBI lineage: Eukaryota > Metazoa > Mollusca > Cephalopoda > Sepiida > Sepiidae > Ascarosepion > Ascarosepion bandense. Next base: position 1,007,244 of record JBBBDQ010001197.1, read on the forward strand.
ATAAATCAAAACGTGTCTTTCTTTTTTTTTCTTGTTACATTTTAAAAGTTTTAAAATCTTTATTAAAAAAACGACTTTGTGATTATCAACATTGTCATGAAGTGAGAGACACGGCTGCTACGCTAATTCATGATTCTACTTCCGTGACGTCATATTTCATCGGTTCGGCCTTGGTAATATATAGGAGGTCTTGGCCAAACCCGAAGCAAAAACTAAAATGAAAGGGCTGAAAAGAATACACACACACACACACACACACATACACACACACACACAAACAAACATCTTACCTATTATATATATTATCGATTTTCTGCACTTTTGTAAGAACTGCAACCTTGAAACTTCTGAATATCATTTCTTATGTCTTTGTCTATGAGTGTATCAAATTTGATTAAAATCGGACCACTCCTTCTATAACCCGATTTTTTCGATTATCGATTTTCGATATTTATCTGGAGAATCTCGACACAAAACTTAGCTAAGAACACTCGCAGGCAACAGCGTAGATTTTCAAGAAAATCGGTTGAGCTGTTTCGGAGTATATAGGTAACGGACACACACACAGACACACACACACACACATACACACTCAGAGACAAAGTTCTATTTATAAATAATTTTAGATAACCAAACATATTAGGTTCCAATAGCCTTCGTTGGTATCTTGTCTACCGCACACAATAATGGTAACCCACTGCAGGAAAATCTTCTCTTACGAGACATGATTGCCCAAGCGTGTATCACGTATGGCACTTAACTGACTGAATGAAGAAAACTGTTAAATGGAGCTCTTCTTTTTTTTCTTTTTTTCGTAACCATATTTTCATAACCATATCGCCCCTAGCAAGGCAGTCTTCTATTGATGTGCAGGCGTTTACATAGAAGGGAAGTTATGAGAAAGAGTGACAGGTTACAGGGCGTGTCAGGAAGTGGTAAGAGAAGGGTTAAGATACTGAGAGTGGAGTGGAAGGAGAAAGGAGCATGAGAGAGAGGATGCAAGTTAGCAAGGTAGGAGATGATTAAATTCCTGGAGATGATTAAATTCCTGGAGATTGTAGATGTCGCGGAAGGCGGGAAGTGCGAGAAAAGAAGCTGTTGGAGTAGAATTTGTGTTTACATTTTATTATAATTTGTCGAAGTCGAGTGACCAACATGCAAAATGTTCCTTTTTTACGAACTTTAAATTCCTTTCTTTTTCATATTTATTTGTGCTGTGTCATCGTGGCTCGTACCATGTGACATCACGGGGAGTTGTCATTACCACGGACTTTGTGAAGTAACACCTACTACTGCGAGAGACTGCAAATATTGTATACATCTCTTGGTTGTACCTCTCTGTTAATAAAGTAGTTTATCTACATTTCACTGTAGATCTCTTCATTCCACAATACAATAGTCAAGTGTTGACATTATCACAGACTTTCGTGAAGTAACACCCACCACTGTGAGAGACTGTAATATTGTATACACCTCTTGGTTGTACCACTCTGGTAATAAAGTAGTTTATCTACATTTCTCTTGTGTATCTCTTCATTTCACTATACAACAATTTGGAAAGAAGTTATTATTCCCAGCTTTTAGACAGCACCCTTTTCGGTGTAATATATTTTGGCCAAGACTGATCAGCTAATATATAGATGAGGAATTTCGATTCCAAGTACTCCTAAGAAAGTGAGATTTTTTTATTCATGAGCATCATCGTGTATCGCTACATGTTACCATAATGTTTATGCAACTTTCCCCAAAGCCACCATTGAGATTAATGAGTTTTATTGCATCAGTGAACAACCAAATATATGCATTTCTCGAAAAATGTTGCATCAGGTGATAGAAATCGCCACTGCATCTCTGCAATAACGTACCTGTATGAACCGCTTTCTGGATGAATGTACTTTCCGAGACCTAAAGCTGTTGATAACCTGAAGTCAGAAATATGCATTTGATGCGGTAAAAAATCCATACTACACGGTATCTTTACAGTTTGGACATATAAGAAATCTCATTAACTATATGTTGTGGGATCTCCTCTTTTGTATATGATAATGGACTCGACTGAGTATACATATACTCCTGCCATAGAGAGAACGGCAGGAGAGTTGAGGGTTGAGAGTAATCGTAGAGATTCGTTCGAGTTATCAGAGAATACCGGAACTGATATGTAAGTTACCGAGAGATACCAAAGTTACCCAGAGACTACCTCGTCAGAAGTCAAACTAGCTCTGAGCTCCACTCAGCTAAAGTATTATATACGGATATACTATTTCCAACGACTTCAATTCAAGACTTGTATATATTTATTTTTTACTAATAGTATTCCTGGATTTACTAACCTGCGTTGACGTTTGTATATTACGCTCAATATAACTTACTTTTCTATCTCAATATCTGTTTTTGTTGTTCATTATTTAGTGCGGTTCCTCACCCGGAATCCCCAACACTATATATATTCTTACTTCCACAGATTAAACATTTTTTTTCTCTAAAGAAGAAAGAAATGAAGTTTTCAAGGTTATTCTAAAAGAGAATGTGTGGTCAATGAAAACGACAGATGACATACACTTGACTAAACCCATAAAAGATAAATATTATAAAATTGACAGCAATGTGGAGTTATTGCATCGAGTTTACGTGAATCATGGTCCTAAGTATGACCGCAAACTGCATCCGGCAGCAAGTCCTCTAATTGGGAGGCTGTGAGGAGTATGGACCTACCTCTTAATTGCTGTTGTTCCCAGGTCTACTCTGAGTGGTAGCACCTGTTAGGGTCCCAGCTATGGGTAAATATTTAAACCCAAACTGGGATCAAAACACTATGAAAGTATGAAAATGGACTTTTATAAAAATATATACATAAGAATAAACTTTTATGGAAAAATACAGTTTTGAAGGAAAAATATTACCAACAATATATTTTTCAAGAAAAAAATTATTACCATAAGACATTTTTGAAGGAAAAAATTATCGCCATCATACATTTTTGAAAGTTCAAATTCCAGTTGAATACCCTGCATTCACTTAAGCACTGGTACCCTTGGGAAAGGTATTAATCCGTCTCTTCCCTCCAGTTATGGGTTAAATAACAGGGTAGGACTTGAATCTTGATACTCGAAAACAGTATTACTAGATACAAAACTTATATAAAACAACAATAAATTGTTGAAAGAAAAGGGTATTACCATCAATAAATAAAAATAAAATTTAGTTGGCAATAAATGATCCGCCGAGGTTGATATGCCATAAAAACAAGACAACCAACCAACATTTTTGAAGGAAAAATTATTACCAGAAATGCATTTTTTGAATATCAAACTAGAAAACATTTCAGTTTTCTAAAATAAAAAAATAATCAAAAAATATTTCTCAAAATCTGATTTAATCAATCTTCTTACTATAATGTGATAGGTACTGATCTGGCGGCTAGACTGCAGCCACTTCTCCACCGTCGAAATGTGGCCTCCCTTTGTCTGTTCTATAAATACTTTCATAGCTTCTGCTCGGACGAACTTAAGTCACGGGTGCCTCCTCAACAAGTGTTTACTCATGCAACCAGACTAGCAACTGGGTTCCACCCATTCACAGTCAGGTTAGCCAAATGCAGACGACAATTCTACTCCTGCAGCTTCTTCTCTAGCACTTCCCGCCTGTGGAACTCGCTCCCATATTCTTGCTTTCCTGAAGGCTACAACCTCCAGAAATTTAACTGCAAAGTCAATACACATCTACTAACCACTGGACTCTAGCTCTCTCCCCACCCCCGTATAACCTTCCCTTTCTCTCCACCTATGTTTCTGTCATCGCACCTGCATTCTCAGATTTCTATTGCTCCTTTCTAACTAGTTACTCTTTTCTAATTAATCTTTTTACAGTTATGTAGCCCCCCGCACATCAAAAGGCATTTCTGCCTTGCTCGGGGTGAAATGATTAAAAAAAAAAATAACCGAACATTAAAAAAATACCTCAAAACCCCACCTTAAATAAGGCATTAAATAACTCACTGAGTTTGATATGGCGTTGAATCAAACTCAAACTCAAACATACGTGAATCATGCAAGTCGCATCAACATTTGCATCACAAATGATGGAAATCATATGGAAGATGTTATTTGTTCATATTCAAATTCAATAAAATGTCGAATTTAATTTTTTAAGAATATGCATTAATGCTCATGTGGCCAAACATACCGACATCCGGTATTATACGTGCACAAAATCGTTTGAATCCACTTAATGTGACATATTGATGCCAAATCTTGCTTACACAAGATTCGGATTAATTTCTTGTAAATATGCGTAAGATAAAGACTGGCTTAAGAATGGGAAGTTCGAAGGAAAATGAGGGGAAAAGAGAGATGATTAGTAAACAGAGAAAGGCATACCGAATCATCTTAGCAAGATGTCCAAATAAGAAAGTTTGTCCAATATCTAATTTTGAGGAGATTGGGAGATGAAAGAAAAATGGTGGCCCTTATAATCAATTGTACAAATTCATGCATTTCCTCGAAAAAGTAAACTTTCATAAAAACTTACTCCGTGGATACTTACAGATTGGCGAACAGTCGAGAGGAACATACTCGGCTATACGCACACGTCTAGGTACCCGAACATATACATATACAACACTCACTGATATGTTGCTACGAAAAATGCAAAACAATTCGGATATATTTTATCAAGATTTATTTTCTCTAAAACAGCGTCTTTAAACCCATACACATAGTAATATATTTATATCATTACTTTAAAAATATGCACTTATTTTATCACAAACATATGAAATAAACATTTAAACAAGTCAATATATGTTCAAACATACTTACATGCAGCAAATTATTTCCGGAATATTTATGAAAATATTATTTGTTCATAAAATTTATAGGCCAAATATTTAACAATGATAGGTACTTTATTGCTTATTTTTTAAAATATTACGACAAAGGCTCAGTAAGACAAAAAAAAATTAAATGAAATTAAAAAAGTTACAGATAATCAGTAGACGTTGCGCATAGATTAAATTCTCGTAGAATCTAAAAATACACCAATGCGTCGCTCGTCTGAATCCATCTTGTGCAGTTAAAACTCAACCGTTCATCTGTGCATTTAATACTGTTGCCGTGCAACAGGCGCTCCTGCTGACCAGGCGCTCCTGGTCAGGCGCTCCTGCTGTTCATCTCAAAATACTCGACGAACTCCCAAAGCAGGATCTACAATGCAACTGATCCTAACTTGTCATATCGACTTCAGTCGATTTCTAATCAACGTGATCTGGTTTCCCTCTGACTTTTTCTACGTGTGAATAGCTAACGCTTTTTCCGATGGTACCCCGACCCACATGAACTTAATCTCGCTTCTAGATAGACATCCAGGTTCTACTTTTTACCGTTGAAATAGTTAATTGTAACCGTCACTTGTACTCCAACAGTTTATTTTCTCGCAATTCATGCCTGTGGAACTCCCTACAGTTCCACTTACTCTGTGATATCTAGAATCTTCAAAAAATTAAACACCTCAATTGCGATCTTCTATCTTTTTGAATCCTGTTCATCTTTTTTCCTTTTCTCAATACCCCGTCTACCCAGTCTTTCTTTCACTGTGCCCCCCAACATACTAGTGGTGGTCTCGCTTCGCTTGGGATGAAATGATATCAAAATGAGGATAACTTTTCATGTAATTAAATCACCGGTAGAATATATAATTCAGAAAAATATTTGTGCTCTTAAAGAAAATTTTAATAATAAAAATCGTTAGAGAAATCTTGTTTATATATATATATATATATATATATATATATATATAGGTCCACACAGTCACACGCTGTTCTGAATGCAGGCACACATTCATTTATTCTGGATTCTCGTAATAAATCCTATTTATTTTATTCACGCTAAAAAGTCGTTCTGTGAGTTGTGCAAGGCGAAAAAGACAAGTATGCAAAGGCTCATCAATATTGCTCTCCGTAAATCTCTCTCGCTCACTCCTCTCGTTCAAACCCAGCACATCCCCCCAAATACTAATTCCAATAGAGTGCCATGAAAGTCAGCTATATGTTGAACCCATGTGAATCGAAATTTCTACGCTAAATTATTGTACTAGTAGAGATAATGGCTGAAAAACAACTTTAAACTTTTAAATTAATCTCAAGAATTTAAATTTGGAATAACTGTGTCAAGAAGCCCAATGTAGAAGCCCAGATCAATACTCGGACACAAAGAGGGTCACCAATCAAGCAAGGTTGAATACTATGATTTAGCGCAATCTTTCCTGTATATATTTTAAGAAAATTAATGAGTAAACCTTATTTTATTTTTTTCGCATGACACGTTTTCTCCCTTCTTTATGCCTTCATCGGAATAAAAATGATTACATTGATGTGATTACACATGTGCTGAGATTTTAAATGTAATTTTCTTTCCTTTCAAATATGCTGCATTTACAAAGTCTAGCAGATTTCATTTACTTTCTCTTTCCTTTTTAGCTTTATATGTTCTTAGTATCATTTTAATATAATTTACAATTTCAGCATCCTTCAGCGCATATATGTATATATATATATATATATATATATATATATATATATACTATACTATACTATAGTACTATATATATATACATATATATATTGTGTGTATATTTTTAAACTATATATATATATAGTTTAATATATATATATATTTTAAACTATATATATATATATTGTGAGTGTATATTTTTAAAGTTTTTTTTAGTTGATAACCATATTATTTGAGTAGACGCACTGTTTATTTTTAAAAGAATGCATTTTGCCTACCAGCATTTAAAATAAACGAAGCATTTACGGGCATCCACTAAAATTAATATTTGTAGTTATAAAATATAATTCATTAATTCTTTATATATATATATATATATATATATATATATATATTTCTAAACATATATTGTTAAACATAAGAGACAATGAATGTCTATTATGTTTAAACATGAGCCGTTCTAAACGTCGTATTTTGGCTTTAATTTCAGCTGAAAATAAAAACAAAAATTCTCCAACATTTGGATAATTTTTTATTAATTTGCTTCTAAGCTTTCGGCGCACATAAGCCATCTTCAGAGAGGTTATTAAGACGGTACTACAGTAACATCCACCATCACCGACGATTTTATTTTGTGTTGACATAAAACTCTGCTAGGCAACGGCAATAGTTAACAAAAATAACAAACGCAGTTCACAAATTTGCAATGCGGTTCTATGACGTCACACCGCGTGATAGCGCGAAATGACAAAAAAACCATGTATTCAAATGCAATGTAATGTGTTATGGCCAGATTTAAAGGTGATTTTATTAAGTGTGGGTTGTTTGGATTTAATGTACATGGCCTCCAATATCTGAAGGTTCTTTTTTAGAACGGCTCATGATTAAACAAAATAGACATTCATTGTCTCTTATATTTAACAGTATATGTTTAGAAAATTATTTGCTGCCTCGATACACTAAATATATATATATATATATATATATATATATATATATATATATATATAGTGTATCGAGGCATATACTACCGGCCATAATTATTAGGCGACCCCAGTGTTTTAATAAAATGATGTATTTCATACTATTTTTTAGTATGTATTGCCAAGTGAATAATTGTAAATGAAAATAGAATGGTTCTTTTGTTCATATTGCAGCACAATAACATGTGCATTAAATGAATTTATAAATATTTGATAATTACCTATATTGCGGTTTCATCAATGAAGAATAAAGAAACTTTAGGGTGATTAGGACGAGTTCATCTTTGCTTCCTTGCCTTGTAAAAATCTTGCAAAATAATAACAAACAAAAACACATTCTATTTCCATTTGGCAATAAATAGTAAAACAGTTTGAAATACATCATTTCTTTTAAAAAAAACTGGGGTTGCCAAATATTTATGTCCGGTAGTGTATATATAACTACGGTGAAATTGTGAATATATATATATATATATATATGAGGCGTTTTGAATTAGAAGGTATTTTCCACCTCATAACGAAAAAAAATCGTGATTAAAATTTGTTGACTTTCGAAATCCTATAACTTTTGATCTATTTGAGATACCCCCTATGTTTTTTTAAATGAAGGTAAATGCTTCTACCTTGAACTTCGAAACACAAGCACTTAACTGATTTTCACATATATGGCTGAAAGTAGCGTCTTATACTCTCGGCCATATATATATATATATATATATATATATATATATATATATGCATACGTATGTATATCTATATATATATATATATATATATATATATATACATGTATATACATATATATACATACATATACATATATATATACATATACATATCCTCAATAATACTCAACACATACAGACATAAGTATAAATGTATAAATGTAAACATATGTGTATCTATATAAATATATGTTCGTTTATGTGAGTGTGCGTATAATTTAGAAGAATAATTCTGAATTATATGAATATGTTACATATTGTTAAATACAATTCGATGTTTTCTTTTTGAGGAAATATAATATCTTGTTTCTACGCGTTAAAGATTTTCTCCGAGCGCACATATTTTTATGAAAGCACTTTTGGAATTCAAGTCAAAGTAAATAATGAAAATAAAAGAATTGTTTTCATATCAAAGTGAATTGATGGCGATGTGTGTGTTTGTGCAAATGATCACGATTAGGTAGGGATTAGGCAGAGATTAGGCAGGGGATTAGGCAGGAATTAACTGTTGAAAGCAGTATTGTCTTTTCCATTAGAGCTGATGCCGACCGATGATTTCCTCTTTGCAACAGCTCTTGAAGTTGGTGATGGACCCCAGTCTGATGAAGGCTCGCAGATTTGGATAAGGAACTGGAAAATAATTATTTAAAAATTAGTCATGAATGTGTTATTGAAAATAATAAATCTTTATTATTATTAGAAATACCCATAAAAATGTAATTGTTTTCCGATTTCTGATTAATCTGAATTCTTTAGTTATTAATGGAATAAGCTCAGGGCAAGTACTACAACAATAAGATATTCGTAAAAATTTCCCAATAGCATTATCAAATATTTACGCTTAACAATCTTAACAAAATATTGCAAAAACAATCATAAATATGAATGCTGGTCGTTATTTTAAGAAGTAAGGGGATACAAATGAAAATATTTGAAATTGATAATTTGTTCCCATTTTACTGAAATAAAGGTTTTAACATTTATATTTTTCTTTCTTTCTTTTATTTTCTCACTGAAACCATGTAGCGTCTTTGATACATTTTGTCGTTTCTCGATCAAAACGGAATACTTCTTTATTTATGAGGTGTTTGCAGAATACATTAAAAACTTCTTGCTTTTCTTTTTTCTTTCACTTAAACCAAGTAGCGTCTTTGATAAATTTGTCTCTTTCCACGCAATCAAAACTGTATAGTCAATTATTTATTAGGTATTGGTAGGCCGTAAAGGTCGTGCGAACTATATAGGAAGAGACAAGCATAATAATAGTAATATTATTAATAATGATAATAGTCTAAAACGAAACTGCTCTTTATTGGCCATCTTATTTTTTTCTGCGTTCCATCTGTATAGGAGTTGCTAACATCCAGAAAACAAACCACTGCGCCTTCTTGATTGCAAATTCTCTGCTGACATGATGTGAACGGACAATATTGAATCATTTATAAAGTGTGCTGCTGTGGTAATTTATTTAAGACGTACGAACACGACACATTAAAGACTTCTTTCATCACTTCTTTTTTTTTTCTTCCTTTCTTGCTTTCACTGAAATCGAATAGCATCTCTTATATGTCTTTTCTATCTTTCCACACAAATTAAAACAGAATACTCCCTTATTTATCAAATAGTGACGGAGGACATTAAAGCTTTCTTTCTATTTTCCTTTCTTTCTTTCTTTCTTTTTTCTTTCTTTCTTTCTTTCACTGAAATCGAGTAGCATCTTCGATACGTCTTATCTTTCTTTCCACACAAATCAAAACAGAATACTCCCTTATTTATGAAGAAGAGGCAGGAGACACGTCTTTCTTTCTTTCTTTCTTTCTTTCACTGAAAATTTTTCTATCTAAAAATCATTCACACGAACATAAGCATATATATATATATATATATATATATATATATATACAAACATTTAAGCAAGAGCCAACAACCTACCACGGTTTCCCTGACAAGCCTTAGCGCCAAACCGTGGTAGGTTGTTGGCTCTTGCTTAGATTTTTGTCTTTGTTTGCTCTACTTTCGTATTGAGTGCTTTAGTGTAGGGTTTTCGTCTTGGTTTTTTTTTTTTCTTGCGAGTGCTTGATTTTTGTTCATGTACTTCATTTGTTTGTTTTTTTTACTTCCCCATATTTTCCCTCCGAGTTCGTTCTCGGTGGGTTGTACAAGACGATTTAAATTATAGTTTAATTAATACTAGTTTCGGCCGAGTTAATTCTGGTCCTATTGGTATTGTTATTAATACAGTTAATATTATATATATATATATATATATATATATATATATATATATATATATATATATTGTCTAATTGTGATAATGTTTTAACGCCAAGATTGTTTTTTAGTGGCTAATACAGATAAAATGTATTTCGGAAAGCAGGATTTTTATCATAAAGTGCTCGATATCGGGCTGTAGATAGAGCGTTGATAGTTTGTCTCTTAAACAGTGCAGATTCATGTCAACTTCGGAGTTTGCGAGGACATCGTTATGACTTTCTTACTCGTCAGGGCTAGTTCTGCATACTTATACTTGAAAACTATTCATTATCAGGTATAAAGCCTTTTAAGATATAAATAGTGCAGACATAGAATCCTATACTACATAATGACCGTCAGTTTCACACCTCAAGTGATAGTCAGTTAATTGTCGTACTTAATACACGCTTATGCGATCACGTCTTCCGAGGCATGATTGACTAGGCAGAAGGTTTTTTTTACGCAGTAGGTAAAGTGGTCGCCAACCAAGGCCATAGAACCCAATCTGTCCTGCTATTCAACTTATAACTGGAGTGTGAACAGATTGATTCCTACCTTTCCAAAGGGTATTTGCGCGTAAGTGAATGCAAAGTTATAATCAACCCTAATTGATTGATATGTAAGGATCAGGCTTCTCTCTCTGAAAGCGAAACACTGCGCCTCATCGGGTTAACTCTCACACCATACTTCAAGTGGAATACCTATATAGAATCCATTGCTAAATCCGCTGCTAAGAAAGCCGGTTCTATGAGTAGGGCCAGGAAGTATTTCCCGTCCCAAACAATCCAGCACATATACAAGTCTACCATCCATCCGAGCATTGAGTATTGCTGCCATATCTGGTCCGGTGCCCGGCTATCCACTTAAATGTCCTCGACCGAATCCAACGGATAATCTGTAATGTGATCGATACCGACATGGCAGCTAGAATACAGTCGCTTTCTCACAGACGCAGTGTGGTTTCCCTGTGTCTCTTCTACAAATACTTCCACGGCTCCGATGAACTTAGCTCAATGGTACCCCCTATATACGAATTTCCTCGAGCCACAAGATTAGCACCTAGGTCCCACCCTTTTACTGTGAAACTAATAAGTTGTAAACGCAAATTCTACTCCATCAGCTTCTTTTCTCGCACTTCCCGCCTGTGGTATTCTCTTCCGCATACTTGCTTTCCTGACAGTTACAATCTCCAAGAATTTAAATGTAAAGTCAATAGTCATCTTCTGTCTCAATAACTTACATCTTCTCTCTCATGCTTTTCTACATCCACCCCACTCCCATCAATACTCTCTTCCCTCTCCTACTCTCTTCCTGACACCCCCTGCAACCTTTCACTCCTCATAACATTCCTTCTCGTCTACCCCACTCTCATCAGTAATCTCTTCCCTCTCCTACTCTCTTCCTGACACCCGCTACAACACCTCTCTATTCATAACATACCTCTTATGTATCCCCCTGCACAACAGTGGCAGTAAAATGCCTTGCTTGGGTCGACACGATTAAAAAAAATGTTTTCACTTTATATCCATGAGTGTAACTGGGCAGCAATTTTTCATTCATACGGTTTTGATTAAAGATTTGTTGATTTGATTTTTACTGTTTCAAAAACTTTTTTCTTGGGTTATTTAAAGCCGAAATACATTATGTGAGCTTAACGATTTTATGGAAATAATAATAATTTTATGGAAATAATAATAATTTTCAGATACAAGTTCTTTAATACATAGATGGGAGGAGAAAAGGTGGTTTCATGCCTTTCCTAAGAGTATTTACAGCAGATATGGCAGCAATACTCAATGCTCGGGTGGATGGTAGACTTGTATATGTGTTGGATTGTTTGGGACGGGAAAAACTTCCTGGCCCTACACAGAGAACCGACTTTCTTAGCAGCGGATTTAGCTATGGATTCTATATAGTTATTCCAATTGAGGTCACCCATCTTGTGATCCAATAAAATTTAGCTATGGATTCTATATAGTTATTCCACTTGAGGTCACCCATCTTGTGATCCAATAAAATTTAGCTATGGATTCTATATAGTTATTCCAATTGAGGTCACCCATCTTGTGATCCAATAAAATTTAGCTATGGATTCTATATAGTTATTCCAATTGAGGTCACCCATCTTGTGATCCAATAAAATTTAGCTATGGATTCTATATAGTTATTCCAATTGAGGTCACCCATCTTGTGATCCAATAAAATTTAGCTATGGATTCTATATAGTTATTCCAATTGAGGTCACCCATCTTGTGATCCAATAAAATTTAGCTATGGATTCTATATAGTTATTCCAATTGAGGTCACCCATCTTGTGATCCAATAAAATTTAGCTATGGATTCTATATAGTTATTCCAATTGAGGTCACCCATCTTGTGATCCAATAAAATTTAGCTATGGATTCTATATAGTTATTCCAATTGAGGTCACCCATCTTGTGATCCAATAAAATTTAGCTATGGATTCTATATAGTTATTCCAATTGAGGTCACCCATCTTGTGATCCAATAAAATTTAGCTATGGATTCTATATAGTTATTCCAATTGAGGTCACCCATCTTGTGATCCAATAAAATTTAGCTATGGATTCTATATAGTTATTCCAATTGAGGTCACCCATCTTGTGATCCAATAAAATTTAGCTATGGATTCTATATAGTTATTCCAATTGAGGTCACCCATCTTGTGATCCAATAAAATTTAGCTATGGATTCTATATAGTTATTCCAATTGAGGTCACCCATCTTGTGATCCAATAAAATTTAGCTATGGATTCTATATAGTTATTCCAATTGAGGTCACCCATCTTGTGATCCAATAAAATTTAGCTATGGATTCTATATAGTTATTCCAATTGAGGTCACCCATCTTGTGATCCAATAAAATTTAGCTATGGATTCTATATAGTTATTCCAATTGAGGTCACCCATCTTGTGATCCAATAAAATTTAGCTATGGATTCTATATAGTTATTCCAATTGAGGTCACCCATCTTGTGATCCAATAAAATTTAGCTATGGATTCTATATAGTTATTCCAATTGAGGTCACCCATCTTGTGATCCAATAAAATTTAGCTATGGATTCTATATAGTTATTCCAATTGAGGTCACCCATCTTGTGATCCAATAAAATTTAGCTATGGATTCTATATAGTTATTCCAATTGAGGTCACCCATCTTGTGATCCAATAAAATTTAGCTATGGATTCTATATAGTTATTCCAATTGAGGTCACCCATCTTGTGATCCAATAAAAACCGTTGTTTCAACGTGATAATTTTTTTGTTTAACTATTTATTTGTTTTAATTTATTTATATTTATTCATCCTATGGTTCGATTTGAAAAGCGATTTTTCGTTGATATAATTTTAGTTAAAATTATTTGTTAAAGACTTTTAGTTTATTTTCATAGCGTGTTTGTTCTTTCTGTTATACTTCAATGTGACAGCGAATGCTGGACAATCTCATCAGAGATTAATAAAAAGCTTGAAGCAATCGAAATGTGTTTCTACAGAGTAATGCTGATAATATCATGGACAGAATATGTGAGTAAAGATAACATGAAATAACATGAAATGAAAACTGATACATAACACCAAGACAAGACAACTGAAGTTTCTATAACATGAATGAGGAAAGAGGGCTTGGAGAATCTGAGGCTGACAGAATGTAGACAGAGAAGGAGAGACAACAGAAATCAAGAATGATATACTTGATGGATTTGAGCAAATGGATGGCGAATCGGAGGTTGACTGGGATAATAGGAAAAGAGTTGTTAAGAGTTACAAGGAGTAGGGAGAAGTGGAAGGCCAAGATCGTCTACGTCCTGAAGTGACATGGTACATAGAAGAAGAAGAAGAAGAAGAAGAAGAAGAAGAAGAAGAGTGTATATCTGTGGCACAAGACCAAGTAGGGAGTTGAGAGAGGTTGGTCATCAGAAACTATCCAAGTGACTTCGATTCACGACTCAATAATATCTAGACTGTAATAATTGACCCAAGCACCGTAAGAACCTATCCTTTTGTTTAAACACGCAGTAAAATACCACAGTTTTTCGGGTAACCTAATAATACACGCGTGATACAATTTTACAATACAGAAAAATACCACGTTTTTAAGGGTGAGCTTATAATACACCCCTGATACCACTTTACAAAACAATAAATTATTACGTTTTCCGGGTGACTTAATAATACACCCGTGATACAATTTTACAATACAGTAAAATACCACGTTTTCAAGGGGTGACATAACACACCTAAGATACAATTTTACAAAACAGTAAAATAGCCCGTTTTTAAGGGTGACCTAATACACCCGTGATACAATTTTACAATACACTATAAAATTTCGTTTTCACGGCGGATCTAATAATACCCCGTGATATATTCATGTGCATATTATTTTACAAAATATACGCAACTCTATTATTTGTGAGGGTCTGATGGAATATATACATTAGATCACAAAAAGAAATTGGTGTTTTATACAATCAAATAGAAAAATTGAAATTGTTTTATCATGGTACGGTGCAGGCGTGTACGTTGTGGTGCAGTGGATATAGGCTCTAAACATGGAATCAGGTAGCCGAGTTCGAATTCTAGCTGAATTCGCTTAAGTCTCAATATCCTTAGGAAAGGTTTTAATTCATCGCTTTTTCCTCTGGCTATGGCGCTAAAATTTTTTGCCCTGTTAGTCATGTCTCTTTCGAGAGATGATTACCCAAAGCATGTTTCATTCCACCACGGCAGTGGTTAAAAATATTAAGTCCGACATTGAATGAATCTAAGCATGGAGTTGAATCTAAGCTTCACTATTAATTAGGTTCTCAACCAAATTTCAAACAGTTTACAGACTTAGATAAGACACCTTCTTAACTACATTTTGGAAAATAAAAATTTTGAACTTTAGTTTTGTAGAAAAAAAGTTACATCAAAATATGTGTAGTCCGAAAAGGGAGACAAATTACAAAATTACATTCGTGAGTGACTAACGTTTCTAATAATAAATCTTATTCGTTATAACTTTTTTGTTTAATATTTTGCATGTAGGGGCACCTCGATGTGGTGTAATGGCTAGCAAGCTTGTCTCGCTAGAACTATTGCAATTAAGTAGTGAGTTCGATCCTCACTGGGTGCCCCATACTTTCGGCCTTGTGCCACATCTAAGCTGCGCTTAGTAAATTACAATATTTTGCATGTAGGGGCACCTCGATGTGGTGTAATGGCTAGCAAGCTTGTCTCGCTAGAACTATTGCAATTAAGTAGTGAGTTCGATCCTCACTGGGTGCCCCATACTTTCGGCCTTGTGCCACATCTAAGCTGCGCTTAGTAAATTACAATATTTTGCATGTAGGGGCACCTCGATGTGGTGTAATGGCTAGCAAGCTTGTCTCGCTAGAACTATTGCCATTAAGTAGTGAGTTCGATCCTCACTGGGTGCCCCATACTTTCGGCCTTGTGCCACATCTAAGCTGCGCTTAGTAAATTACAATATTTTGCATGTAGTTTTCAACATTTAAAATCAGTTGATGATATATTTTATCATTTTTGTCAATCAAACTTTGCTTATCACTTATCATTTATCAGAATTGATTATCAGAATTAATTATAAATAATCAATTTTTTATTGTTTTTTAATCAATTGCATACAAATTCTTTTTTTAAGATTTTGAATGCTGTTACCAACATTAAATTTACATTAAATTAATAGCAATGCCTGGAAAATCATGGATAACATTGAAAAATGCGTGCATGAAAAGTAACGTTCTTAAGATTATACTAAACCTGGAAAAGTAAAGGACAAATTATTAAACCTGGAAAAGAACAGGACAAGTTATTAAATCTAGAAAAGAACAGGACAAGTTATTAAACCTGGAAAAGAACAGGACAAGTTATTAAACCTGGAAAAGAACAGGACAAATTATTAAACCTGGAAAAGAACAGGACAAGTTATTAAACCTGGAAAAGTAAAAGACAAGATATTCTAGTGAAGTAAAAAAATTCTGACTTAAAATATTGCGGTTAAAACTAAAATTTTAATGAAATATTTTAAGTAAGAATTTTTTTATTTTTTACTTTACAAGAATAACTTGTCCTTTACTTTTCCAGGTTTAACATAATCTTAATATTACTTTACATGCGCGCATTTTTCCATGTATCACATATGGCATTTAACTGACTGACCATGCAAACCTCAAAAATAAGAATAGCTTCTGTATTCTACCTTTAGATAGAATCAAGTGGCTCACTTTCTTCTTTCATGTGCCTCGTTCCATCAAGATGTAGGCGATCTTGCTCCTCCACGTCTTCTTTTCCCTTGTAGTTCTTAAGTTATGCCTTTTTATTTTTCCTAAACCCTTCTCTGACATCCATTTGCTCAAGACCATCAAGTATATCACGCGCAGTTCTCCGTTTTTCCCTATATCTACCCTGTGAGTATTAGATTCTCCAAGTCATTCTTCCTCATTACGTGTCCCACAAAAATTCTTTTCCTGGTGTTATTTATATTTTTTCGATTCTCTTCAAAACCTTGACGCCGCTCACATGTTCGGCTCATAGTATCCTCAGCATCCTTCTGTAGAACCATATTTCTGTTGATTCGAGTCTTTCCTCCATCTTTGAGGAGATTATCCAGCATTCGCTGACATGTATGAGGACAGATATCATTTAACAGTTCAGTACGTTTTTCTTTGTTTCCAACGAAAATTTCCTGTCTCACAATCAACACGTCTTCTGAACTCAATATTACACTTTCCGTCCTCTGTTAGAACATTTCTCAGGTATTTAAATTTCTCTACCTGCTTGATTTCGTATATACTGGCCTGTTGTTAGCATTTTGGGCTCCTCTTTTGCTAATGATCATGCATTGTAATTTATGTTATTCCTTTCTTTTTGCTTTCTTTCGCTACCTTCTATAGAAGTTTTTGTAGTTTCCTCTCCGTGTCTGCTATCAGCACTGTGTCATCACATATTCTATATTGTTAAGACTGTGGCCGCCATTGATGAATCTTGAGGGGACTTCTAGTTCTTTCAGAATTGTCTCGGCGTATAGGTTGAATACATCCGCTGAAAATACACATCCTTGTCTTACACCTCATTTTAATTTTGCATATGTGCTGAATTCATTATCGCTCCCTAGATTGGCGGTTTGCTGCCAGTATAGATTCTAGATTATTCTAATGCCTTTCCAGAATATGTCATAGTTGCTGATCAGATCTAACAGATCTCTGTGGCGAACTTTTTTGAACGCCTTTGCGAAGTTCTTAAACCAGTTAAGATACAAAAATAGAAATAATAACCTGGGAATGTGGAGGATTTTGAAAAGAACCATAAAAGACGAAGGGTCAAGGAACGACAGTCACTCACATTAACTTGGAGAACAATAAAATAACTTAACCATGAGAGGCGTCCGCCATAGTGTGTGTGTATTTCTGTGAGCCTGTATGCAAACCTTGTTTTGTATTTATTGATTTATTTTAAAAAAATAAACTTGATCTTGTATGTACAGCTTAAAATCAATTTTTATTTCTGTAAAATGTTGCTCAACCATAATATATACATAAACGATTTAATTACTTCCAAATATCTGCGGCAGTTTTTCATCAGAGAAAACCGAAAACTTAGGACTCTAGACGATCGCTTTGCTGTTCGAACACAAACGCATGTCTCTGTTCTTTAATTTGCCTATAAATTTAATCAAGATGCCTGGATGAAATCTTTCTCGCTGAATCTTACATAGGGACGACAGAAATTACGCTAATAACAGGCCTATATCTAAATTTTCATCATGGCCGGCTCTCTGCTGCTTCTTTGAAATTATAATAGATCTGTCATGTTCACTGAACCTCCGAATAGACAATTGGTCTTTAACACAAGCAAAAGATTTCTGTTTGACTGGCAGCCTTACTGGTGCTGAGGTGTTTTCGTCTGTCTTGTGTTTGGTAGCTTGTTAGGAAATATTTCAATGTCTGCGTGCAAAACTGATAATAATGGCATCATAATTGCTTCAAATTATGGTTTTGAGTGTGGCGAAGCCAGAGAAACTCTAGCGAGGTCACTGACATTCATTGCAATAGATGCAGAATAAGAAAATATTTTTCTTAATTATTTAGACTATTTACATTGTTTGGACTGTTGTTCTCATATTTATTATCATATTTACGACGTTTCGAGAGTTCTATGCTCCCGCCTTTGTCAGGTTATTAGAATTTCAAACCAAACACTCTATTTTGGGCACCGAGGTAGATTGTTCTAGTGTTAGGCCTGTAGACTGTATTCTTGTATTTTTGACCATATATATATCTGTGTGTGTGTTACGAAAAATCTCGAAGATTAACGAAATGGTTTTAACAACCGACATATTGAAATTATTTATTTGAACACTATTTTTAATCGATACTTATATTTGAGTAGATATTCTGTTTTTAATCAAACAGTATATTTATATATATATATGTATTTATTTCTACCGGCCTGATTATTTACAATAAATTTCAGAGCAGAGATGGTTATTTGCGAAGAATCAAAAATTGCATTTTATAGGCTTGATTTGACTTCGTTTTGACTGTGGTATCATTCATGGTCGAGTGGTATAAGATGCACCAGATCAATTGGTGTCTTTCCCTATGTTGATAAAGGTCGTAGGTTCGAAACCTGCCGAATGACGCACATTTTCGTAAAAAAAATATCGTAAATAATCAGGCTGGTAGAAATAAATATACTGTTTGATTAAAAACAGAATATCTACTCAAATACGAGTATCGATTAAAAATAATGTTCAAATAATTTATATATATATATATATATATATATATATATATATATATATTTCGAGCACTTTATGATAAAAACCCGCTCACCAAAATACATGTTATCAGTAAAAACAACCTTGGCGCTAAACATTATCACAATTAAGCAGTATATATATATATTCTAAACATATACTGTTAAATATAAGAGACAATGAATATTTATTATGTTTAAACATGAACCGTTCTAATTATCGCATCTTGGCTTTAATTTCAGTTGAAAATAAAGACAAAAATTCTCCAACATTTAGATAATTTTTTATTAAGCTGGTTCTAAGCTTTCGGCTCACATGAACCATCTTCAGAGCGGTTATTAATACGATAAAACAATAATATCCACCATCAGCGACGATTTTATTTTGTGTTGACATAAAACTCCGCTAGGCAACGGCAATAGTTACCAAAAATAACTAACGCAGTTCGCAAATTTGCAATGTGGTTCTATGACGTCACACTGCGTGATAGCACGAAATGATAACAGAACCATGTATTAAAATGCAATATATATTGGATTTGAATACATGGTTCTGTTATCATTATATACAGGTTTATTTCTGCAGAATTTTTCTGTATAAGGATCAGAAGTAAGTAGTCTTAGTTTATACGCAAACTTCTCGGCTTTACCATTAAATGCAAATCCTATTAACACAGTTACGTCCATGTAAATTTCCTCCATTACTGACGCATGCGTAACAAGTGCAAGCACTTCAGATTTTCCCTTCGGTGTTCCTCTCTAAGAAATAGCGTTCACTGGTCAGCTTCAGCTGAAGGCTAAGTGTTTGAAATATTTTCGAGGCTTGGCTTAATCAGCTACGAAGCTAAATGGTTAAGAGTAAGGTCGTGTTATGTAAGGATTCTGAATGGTAGATGTTTCCTTGCCTGTATAATAACAAAGCGAACTCTTAGAGTCTGCCTTGACTGGAAAAAGGACTTTTGCCTAAACAACTAGTTAGAAAACAGGATAAAGTATGAATTACATTAAGAATTTAACGTTAAATAATACAGCATTTGAAACTATTGAAAATTACCCCCTTTTGAAACTGCCGAAAATTGATCGCTTCATTTACTGAATCGAAAATAAATAAAATGTGAAACAATTGAGTTAGAAAGTCAGCCTGTCCGTTGGCATGGATAAATCTTCCCATCCGAGCCTAGTCATATCTGGTCAGACGCCCCTGCTGTTCGTCTCAGTGTTCTCGACAGGCTCCAAAGGAGAATCTGTAACGTGATTGGTCCCGACCTGGCAGCTCGACTCCAGCCACTTTTTCACCGGTGGGATGTGCTTCCTTCTGTCTCTTCTATAAATATTTTTATGGCTTCTGCTCCGACGAACTTAGGTCATTGGTGCCCGCTCCACAAGAATTTACTCGTGCAACCAGACTGGCAACAAGGTCCCACCCATTTACAGTTAGATCAATCAAATGCAGGTGACAATTCTACTCCATGAGCTTTTTCTCGCACTTCCCGCCTGTGGAACTCCCTTCCATATACTTGCTTTCCTGACGGCTACAACCTTCAGGAATTTAAATGTAATGTCAATTTTATCTGTTACCTACTTGTCATTCCCTCGTCCTTTCTACATCACCCCGTGTATCTTGTTCTTTTTCTTTCTCTTTATCTTCGCAACTGTCTTCACTCCTGTTTTCACATCCTTCTATTGACCTTTCTCTTTCACCCCCTGTAGCCGGTTCGTCTTGCTCTTTACTCTCCTCCTGCCTAAAATTTTAACTCTCTTATGTCGCCCCCTGCACACCGGTGGCGGTATCGCCTTGCTTCGGGTGAAATGATTAAAAAAATGCTGATCTTCACGTTATAAAGGAAACGCTGTTTGGTAGGTTTGTCATTTATCGGTCCCAAAACAACATGAAACACAAAATGCACATTTGTACGTCCAGGACCAGCAACGTGTCTCAAACAATTTGATCGAAAAGCACCCTGTACTCTTCAGTAAGAAAAACGGCAAGCTCCCCCCTGACAATGCCAAACGTGATACACGCCTCGGGCGATCAAGTCTCAAAAGAGACATGACTGACTTGGTAGAAGATTAACCCACAGTAGGTTGCCATTGCTTTCTGCGGTAGACTGGTTGCCAGCCAAGGCTATAGAACTCAATCTGTCCTTTTATTTAACCCATAACTGGAGGGAAGAGACGGATTAATACCTTTCCCAAGGGTATTTGCTCGTGAGTCCGAGGAATTCAACTGGAATTCGAACTCGGCTCCCAGTAAAACCAGTTAAAATAAATCAAATTCAAGTTTGGTTTAGTTTATTTTGTTTTACGGCATAACAACCTCAATATGTAAGTTAATGCCAACAATTTTTTACAATAGATTCGTATGAATGGAATATGTATTCTTTGTAAGAAATAAGTTTGTACATCAGGTTTCATTGACGTATATTTGTCAAGAGGGTTTTGACTAGAGTCAGATGCATTCCTGGTAATATTTTTCTATCAACAACATATTGGTGGGAATTTTCTTTTTTTGAGCTTTTGAGTTTTGTCTAACGATATATCAACCTCTGTTATTTAATGCTAAAAAAAGTGAGATTTTAAGGTATAATGAGAAGGTTTTACCCATCCCCGCCATTGTCTGTTCTTTGAATCGAAATTTACCAAGCAGGTTAACTTGATGTTGATTTTTGGGAAAAGCAAGAATTGAAGAGTGAAACTTTCTTAATTCAAATTTCCTGTGTTTAAACTGTGAGGTATATTACGATTTATTTCCTATATCTGTATTTTTCGTTTGTTTTTTTGTTTTTTTCCTTTTTGGCGTTCATGCTTCATTTAGGAAAAAAAAAGTTTGGGATATTTATTTATTTATTTTGTTATGCGAAGCTATCCTGGCTAAATTATCAGCAGCCACTTGTTACCCATCCCCGCCATTGTCTGTTCTTTGAATCGAAATTTACCAAGCAGGTTAACTTGATGTTGATTTTTGGGAAAAATGAAAATTTGTATTTATTCTTTTTTAGTTTAGAAAACTGAAAATATTTTCTAGCTTTGTATTCAAAAATGTTTTGCTGAGAATTTTTTTCATTCAAAAATGTATTGCTGGTAATATTTTCCCTTCAAAACTGTATATTTTTATATGAATGTATTTATATGTAAATATTTCTATAAAAGTGACTTTTTTTCTTTCATAGTGTTTTGACCCCAGTTTGAGGATTTTAACTATTTACTCATAGATGGGACCCTAATAGCTGCTACCACTCTGGGTCAGGGTGGACCTGAAAACAACAGCAAGTAAAAGGTAGTTCCATGCTCATCACAACCTCCCAATCAGAGGCCTTACTGCCGGATAGAGTTTATCGTCATGCCCAGGACACTGGTAATATTTTCTTCTCTAAAAAATATTGCTGGAATTCTACTATAAAAAAATATTTTTATAATTTTATAGTGTTTTGACCCTAGTTTAGAGTTTATTATTTGCCCATAGCGGGGGTCGTAGCCGGGTCAAGTGGGGACCTAGGAACAACAGAAATGAAGAGTAGCTTACTCGCTCCTTAAAACCTTCCAAATTTGCTGCCCTTCATCGTCATATCCAGCACCAACACCTACTTTACGTGTTAAATATTTTTGCATAGCTGAGACACTAACCGGATCTGGAAGGGGCATTTGAACTAACCGAGAGTTAGTTCCACGCTCCTCCGAACCTCACAATCAGAGACCTTGCTGTCGGATACAGATTTCGTCATATACAGGACGAAGAGCATCAAATGTTAGACTGTATGGCTTAACTATTTGCCTATAGCTGAGACCCCAAACAATACTAATACCCTAGGTTAGGCTGGACTTGGAAACGATTAAGAGGTGGTTTTAGGCTCCCTAAAACTTCCTGGAGATGTTGTTACCGGGTGCAGTTTTTCGTCAAACAAAGGATCATTGATCTTTGGTTTGTCTGCTCGACCCTGACCTTGCGCCAACCAATTATTACTTTTTCGATCGATTTTGATGACGCAGCCGTTCTTTAATAAAAATCGCATTCAAGAGTTCGTCGGATTTATTTCACATAAAAAACATACCGAATTTTTCTAAAAAAAAAGCCTGATAAGTGGCAGCAGATCATAGCAAGTAATATTGAATATATAATTGAACTAGCAGTATAGCCCGGCGTTGCTCGAGTGTAATGAAAGCTTTAAATCTAATCCATGGTCCTGGAGCTCAGACTCTTTGGACGTTGGCACGAAAGACTAAAAAAGCAATAGTTGTTTCCAGTTAAAGCGAAACCGTAGACTGAAAGAAAAATGAATGGATGTAAGTTAAATTTTGATTTCCTGGTATCGATATCAAATAAGTTTTTGCGTCGTAAACTGAATTTTGAAGGCTAAATAAGTCCTCTGAGTAAATGGTATTATGGCTGAGACGAAGAACTATAATTATACCTACTTAGAACCAAACCCGAAGTATAAAAATAAAATAAATGGGCTGAAAAAAAGACAGACAATCAGGCAGATAAACAGACACACACACAAACATCTTGCCTTATATATATATATATATATATATATATATATATATTATCGATTTTCTGCGTTATTGTAAGAACTGCAACCTTGAAATTTCTGAATATTGTTTCTCATGTCTTTGTCTATGAGTGTATCAAATTTGATTAAAATCGGAAGACTCCTTCTACAACCCGATTTTTTCGATTATCGATTTGGGATCGACACAAAACCTAGCTAAGAACACTCGGGGACGCTTATAGTACAACTGTGTAACTTTTCAAGAAAACTGGTTCAGCCGTTTCGGATTCTGTAGGTAACGGACACACACGCACACATACATTACACACAGAGAAAAAGTTCCATTTATAAGTAAGTTTAGATAAATTGTTATTGCATTTTCTTTTCTAAAAAAATAAAGGTGATCAGCAAAAAAGGATATTATTTATTGCTCAACCCAGCATATACACGTGTATAAATTCACGTATCTACAGTAAAGTTTAAGTGATTGATTGATTGATTTGTCCGTTTAACTTTATATAAAATCCTTATGGGTCATTTAATGTCGAAAGTTAATTTTCTTGGGGCTTTGAAGTAATAAAAACACGCTATTCTTCTTTCGCCAGCGGCAAATGATACTTAGCTTTTGTGCATATTTTTTTTTAATCATCTCACTCCAAGCAAGGCATTCCACTGCCACTTTTGCGCATGGGGCTACATAGGGGAAGATAAAGAGAAGGAGTGGTTAGACATAGGGAATGTCAGGAGGAATGAATGTTAGACATAGGGAATGTCAGGAGAAATGGGAGCAGGTTAGTGTGTTAGGAGGTGTCTATTGACCTTACATTTAAACTCCTGGAGATTGTATCCGTCGGGCAAGCAATCGTGTGGAAGGGAATTCCACAGTTGGGAAGTGCGAGGAAAGAAACTGTTGGAGTAGAAGTTGCGGTTGCATTTTATCGGTTTCACTGTAAAAGGGTGGTATCTAGTTGCTAATCTAGTATCTCGTTCAAATTCGTATCTAGTGGGACACCAGTGATCTAAGTTCATCGGATCAGAAGCCGTGAAATTATTTATAGAAGAGACACAGGGAAGCCACGTCGCGCCGGTGGGAGAGAGACTGCAGGTGGTCTGCCAAGTCGGTATCTATCACATTACAGACCCTCCTCTGAACCTTATCGAGAAGCCCGAGGAGAATAGCAGGGGCACCCTACCAGATATGGCAGCAGTATTCAATATATAGATGTTTGTGTAGATATAATTACTAGAGGCAATCATATGTGCGTTTTATATTGTGGTCTTGTTGAAGTTAAATTTTGGAATACAGTTTGATTTCAGAAATTGTAGGACATGACATGGATTAATGTCAGGAAAGAGTTTTTTATGTTAGCTGTTTGGTAGAGTTTTAAAAAAGGTTTGGTTAAATCGATACAATTATTTTTTACTATGCATTTTATTGTGTTTAGTTCTTAGAATTCTGTAAAGCATTGGGTGGATAGTCATGTTGGGCAACATCAAACCTCATTGACCACTCAATGCCAAAATCAAAATATTTTGAACGCAATAGTATGCCTTCAACAATAGAACACACTTTGATTTCTTTAAAAGATTGTAGAATATTATACGATTATTGCCAAGAAAGGGTTCTTTCATGTTGGTTGTTTGGAAGTATTTTAAATAGATTTGGTTGAAGTTTGCTATAATTTGTTAGTATGTGCGTAATGTTGGTAATTTTACTATGAATATGTATTGTTTGTAATTTCTACATAAAAATGTATTGCTAGTATTTTACTAAATATAAGTATATTTATACTTTCATAGTGTTTTGTTTTGTTTTGATTTTTTTTTTTTTTTGTGAGGTATTCTTACGCGCAAATATCCTTGGGAAAGGTATTAATCCGTCTTTTCTCTCTAGTTATAAGTTAAGTAACAGGACAGATAACATAATTTTAATGCAACGCCAGTCATTATCTACTGTCGTCTTGATACCTGTGCTAATATTGTTCTCGCTTTTTAATAACCATAACAAGAATATTTGTATTAACTAGTAGAAAAAGGGGTCGATCAGATCATCCGGACCCTCTATAAGCATGTCATCCTTTATGATAATATGCAGTTATCTTGAATAACCAAATAAGGAATTTCTTCCAACACGACCATTAGCGTCAGACAGGGGTGCCTTTTCTGTCGACACTCTTCAAATTGTTTCGTGAGATAATTAATGCTGGAAAACCTACACGGTCACAACCTTGCTATCTCTATCGGTGGTTGACCTCTCTGTAACCAGCCTTTCACCGACAATATTGAATTTATGTCAGTAAGAGAGCAAAAGACATGACCAACGAACCCTTTGAAATATCCCGGTGCATATGGAATGGAAGACAAGACTGATAAATTCAGAGTAATACCAATGACAGCATTTGCCTATATTTCTGAGACGAGGTTGGTTGGTTGGTTGTTTTTGTTTTATGACATATCAACCCCGGCGGGTCATTTATTGCCAACTAAATTTTATTTATTTATTGCTGGTAATACCTTTTTCTTTCAACAATTTATTGTTGTTTTTATATATGTTTTGTGACTAGTAATACTTTTTTCTTTTCGAGTATCAAGATTCATTGGGATTTGTTTTAAAGAGCAGGGTCCCCAAGTCTTATCCTTGTTATTTAACCCATAACTGGAAGGAAGAGACGGATTAATACCTTTCCTAAGAGTATTTGCGCGTAAGTGAATACAATGGATTCAACTAGAATTCGAACTCGGCTCGCCGGTTTTGTCGTTCCGAGCCGATATCCACTGCACCACAACACACATCCGTCACTATACGCTTACAGCACCTGGTATTCCCAGGCGGTCACCCATCTAAGTACTGACCAGGCTCAACGTTGCTTAACTTCGGTGATCGAACGAGAACCGGTGTATTCAACGTGATATGGCCGTAAGCCCCTGAGATGAGGTAGTATTTTCACTATTTACATTATTCGGACTATTGTCCTCATCTTGATTGCCATTTGTACGACGTTTCGGCCATTACACGCTCCGGCCTTATTTCATCATTTATCTATCACACCCAATGGTGCATAGGGCAGCAACTTATTGTTGCTGTTTTTGTAAAAAAACTGTTTTTTACGGGGCAGGGTTGTTAGCCCTGCACCCAACCCCCAAACCTGGAGGACCGGTGAACTATTCTTGGTCCTTACGTTTACAGCACCTGGTATTCCCAAATGGTTCCCCATTTAAGTACTGACCAGACTCTATGTTGTTTAACTTCTGTGATCGGATGGGAACCGGTGCATTCAATACGTAGCCGGCCTTCTTTAGATGTTAGGAATTTCGAACTGAACCCTTTATTACGATCAATGGAGTATATAATCTCATGTTTTGTGCGAAGCCTCTTGTGGTAGTCATGAGTTATCTCTCTCTAACCCGACTCTAAGTTACTTGTTCATCACTGTTGTAACCTGGTATTGAACTCACAAATCTTTGGGTCAAGTCACTAGAACTGACCAACGTCTATATCCACTTGGCCATCTGTCGCATATGGAATGAGAATGATGTGCCCCAGTGAGTGTAAAAAAGGGTTCGGTTCGAAAGTATTAGCACCTGAAAATGGTCGCAGCCTACAACAGCTGAAACGTCGTACAAATCGCAACCAAGTTCAGGACAATAGTCCGAATAATGTAAATAGTGAAAATACTACCTCATCTCAGAAATATAGACAAATGCTGTCATTGGTGTCGCTTGTGCAACCAACATGAGGACAATAGTCCGAATAATCTAAGTTATTTCTTCTCAATCTGATATGGCATACCGGTAGTTTTTTTTTTTTTTTCAATGTGCCAGGGACCGCCAAGCAAAGTAATCCAATCCAGCCGAATAAGAGTGAGGGGGACTGTAAACACCGGAATTTTTTTTTTTTGAGAGAGAGAGAGAGAGAGAGAGAGAGAGAGAGAGAGAGAGAGAGAGAGAGATGTACTATTTCAGGGAGGATGTGCGTTGTGGTACAGTGGATATCGGCTCGGAACGAGAAACCGGCGAGCCGAGTTCGAATTCTAGTTGAATCCATTGTATTCACTTACGCGCAAATACTCTTGGGAAAGATATTAATCCGTCTCTTCCTTCCAGTTATGGGTTAAATAGCAGGACAGATTGGGTTCTATAGCCTTGGTCATGGCAAACTACTGCGGGATAATCTTCTGCCCAGTCAGTCATGTCTCTTTCGAGACATGATCACCCGAGCGTGTATCACGTATGGCACTTAACTGACTGACTATTTCAGGGACATTTTGAAACTATCTGTAATAAACATGAGGGCATGATATCTTGTTCATTCTAAGGGCAGTTGTCATTGACGTAACAAGTCTTCCCAATGTACCATTGACCGGTACCATATTTGACCGGTACCATATTTGACTGGTACCATATTTGACTGGTACCATATTTGTGCTATATTAGTTTCGAGAGTATCTTTTTAAAAATCCAGAAAAAATATTTAAAGTTAATATTAATACTTCGCAAGCAATTTGAATTTAATAAAAGGCATTAAACTTCTAAAAAATAGACAAGCAGTAAAAAAAATATTAATTTTAATTAATTTGAGATGCATTTAAATTATATGATATGTATATATCATGGATATATGAATGGAACAAAGTCTGATGCGTATTCAGTTCACTGTTTTGCTGTTCATTATATTGCATTCGTTAGTTAAATAGCAATAACTTTTAACATGAGTTAGTAAATGAACAATGTAGCCATAATAATATAAAACGAAAATGAAAATGTAAAAAAAAAACGAAAACGAGTCAAATATCCTGACAGTCTCTCGTGGCAGAGAGTATTACTATTATTTCTTTCTTTTCTGGAAAATGTCCGCGTGAATACAATGGATTCAACTAGAAGCCGGGGAGCCGAGTTCGAATTCGAGTTGAATCCATTGTATTCACTTACGCGCAAATACCCTTGGGTAAAGGTATTAATCCGTCTCTTCCTTCCAGTTATGGGTTAAATAGCAGGACAGATTGAGTTCTATAGCCTTGGTCGGCAACCAGTCTACCGCAGAAAGCAATGGCAACCTACTGCGGGATAATCTTCTGCCCAGTCAGTCATGTCTCGAAAGAAACATGATCGCCCAAGCGTGTATCACGTATGGCACTTAACTGACTGACCAGCAGACGATGGCTCGTGTACTTGGCAACGGTACGCGTACAACACTTTGAGTAGCACTGTTCTAAATAGTGTACCAATGGCAGCATCACCAAGGAAGTTCATATTTGAAATACTTGAGAAAAAATTTGGCAAAAGTTAGCAAATTCGCACACGGGTCGTCACAGTAACAGCAGCGATGGCCAGACTAGAAGGAAGCAAAATTCAGTTTCCGTACAAAGTTCAACATCTTTCAAATCGCTGCTCGTATCTTACGATCTGTATGGGTGTGAGACTTGCGCACTCCTGGTTGAAGGGAAAAAATGAACTTGATGTTGGAGAACAAATTTTTAAGACAGTTTCTCTTAATCTCCTACTGAGAGCACAGAAGCAGAGCAAGGTCAACAGTCTCGGGGCCTGCCAAGAATTTCTCGTTTCTGTTAAATGTCGAAAAATATCATGGTTTGGCCATATTTAGTCAGTTAAGTGCCATACGTGATACACGCTTTGAGCGATCATGTCTCGAAAGAATATTATCCCACAGTAGGTTGCCAATGCTTTCTGCTGTAGACTGGTTGCCAACCAAGGCTATAGAATCCAATCTGTCCTATTATTTAGCCAATAACTGGAGAGAAGAGACGGGTGAATACCTTTCCCAAGAGTATTTGTGCGTAAGTAAATCCAAGGAATATAACTGGAATTTGAACTCAGCTCCCCGATTTGTCGATATTCACTGCACCACAATGTACATCTTGCACCGCAACGCACATATTGGCCATAATACATGGCCATATTACATGGCATAAAAGCCTCTGCCAGATTATCTAACAAGTCACTGTTAAACGTAGACGCAACCGGGGATAGCAACTCAAAAGCTGGTCAGACAACATCAAAATGTAAATGGACATGACAGTGCTGGGTCTCCTTAGAGCAACCATTGACAGATCATCCTGGAAGAGGTTTCTTGTGTTCTTAGACAACCCTGAAGATTGAAGGTGGCAAGGAAATGATGATGATATTGATGATTCTTAATAATGGTTTTCTTTTTCATATTTTTTTGCACTCAGTAACCAGACGTGTTTTAGTGGCTTTATTGCCTTTCTTGTGGGTGAAAGTATTTAAAAAATATATGATTGAGAGTTCTCGATCAAAAACGTTTGGGCCATATCATTGAGTGATTGACGGGTTTTATTTAAACTCATTAATGTCTATCTAAACTTATTTATATATGGAACTGTGTGTGTGTGTGTGTGTGTGTGTGTGTGTGTGTGTGTGTGTGTGTGTCCATTACCTATAGACTCCGAAACTGCTGAACCGATTTTCATTAAAAAATACACAGTTGTAGTATACGCATCTGTGAGTGTTCTTAGCTAGGTTTTGTGTCGAGGTAGCCCACGATAAATATCGAAAATCGATAATCGAAAAAATCGGGTTATAGAAGGAGTGTTCCGATTTTAATCAAATTTGATACACTCATAAACAAAGACATAAGAAACGATATTCAGAAGTTTCAAGGTTTCAGTTCTTGTGTGTGTGTGTGTGTGTGTGTGTGTGTGTGTGTGTGTGTGTGTGTGTGTGTTTATCTGCCTGTATGTCTGTATTTTTTCAACCCTTTATTTTAGTTTTTGCTTCGGGATTGGCTCTGGGTAGGTATAATTGTAGTTCTTAGTCTCAGCCATGATACCATTTACTCAGAGGACGTATTTAAGCCTTCTAACTTCAGTTTACGACGAAAAAAACCTATCTGATATCGATATCAGGAAATCAAATTTGACTTACATCCATTCATTTTTCTTTCAGTCGACGGTTTCGCTTTAACTGGAAACAACTATTGCTTTTTATTCTTTCGTGCCAACGTCCAATGAGTCTGAGATCCAGGACCATGGATTAGTTTTAAAGCTTTCTTTACACCCGAGCAACGCCGGACTATACTGCTAGTCTTTTATAACCATTTCCCCCCTAAGCAAGGCAGACATGCTAGTGGTGCGCAAGGGGATACAACGAGAGTAAAAACAAGGTACAATGTATATCGAAGAAAGTATAAGAGATGGATGGGAATCCATTTAATAAAAGATGGCATTTGATGTTGCATTTAAACTGTTGAAGATTGTCGCTATCAGGGAAGCAAACACATGAAACTGAATTTCAAAATGGGAAGTGCGAGTGAAGAAACTTTTAGAGTAGAAGAGGAGGTTACATTTAACTATTCCTAAGGTAAAAAGGTTGGACCTTGATGCAAATTTAGCAGCATGAGTAAATAAACGTGATCGGGGTACCTGGGATAAAAGCTCGTCAGAGCAGTTGCTTGTAGAAAAGACAGAGTGAAGTCACATCACGTCGATGAAAAAGTGTCTGAAGGCGGATTGCAGTCATGATCGATTATATTGATGATCCTCTCTTGGATTTTGTCGAGAACCTTAAGATGAATAGAAGGAGCACCCGACCATATATGTCAACAGTATGTAATGCACGGTTAAATGGTAGATTTATAAATGTGCAAAATGGATTATGACAAGAAAGACTTCATGGCCAGACACATTGAACCAAATTTCTTAGCAGTAAATGCGGCTATGAATTCAATGTAGTAATTCTATTTGAGGTCGTTTGAGAGAGTGAGTCCAAGGAGGCGCAGTGCGTCATCTATTCTATTGATATGCAGGAAAGATTCTCTATGGTGGTTAAAGGCGATCATCTTCGTTTTGGAGGCATTAAAATTTAGCAGTCATTTCCCACCCCTTGGATTTTGTCGAGAACCTTAAGATGAATAGAAGGAGCACCCGACCATATATGTCAACAGTATGTAATGCACGGTTGAATGGTAGATTTATTTCCCGCCCCAGTCATTTCCCACCCCATTCAATCACAGATTGGATGACTTTTTAAAGTGCAGCAGCCAGGTTTACTTTGTCAACCTTGGCAGACTTCTTACAAAAATAGGCATAAATGGTGACATCATCTGTATAGATGCCAATTTAGGAATTGATTACATCTGAAAGATCATTAATGAAGATCAGAAAAAGCGAACATAGGATAGAACCTTGAGGGAAGCCCGCGTCTGTATAAAAGAATCTGGAAGCTTGCCCATTCAAAACAATCTTCGAACGATTATATTAAATCAAACAATCGTTAAGAAACACCATACCTCAGATAAAATATAGAAACCCCTACAAGCGTGGAACAAATTTCTCTCTTCCAAATTACAAAGGCTAGTTGATATCTCTATTTTTATTTCTAATACTACAGGGTGTTGCAGCAAAATCCGACACTTGACAAAAGGAAAACAAAATAGGCAATACAAACAAAATTTGTATATGCTGAGATCAACGCTGAGATCTATAAGGAGGTGCTGAGGAGCGTGGTGAAGCCCTGGATGGATGAGATCGCCGCTGTACGCCTCTACGTCTTCCAGCAGGACTCTGCTCCTGCACACAAGGCCAAGACGATTCAGGCGTGGCTGCTTAACAATGTTCCTCAGCACTGGTCGCCGGACTTGTGGCCGTCTTTCTCACCCGACTACAACCACCTTGACTATTTCTTCTGGGGGCGTGATCGCGGCCAAGACCAACAAGCACTCTCAAAACACAGTCAACTCTCTGAAAGCTTCCATCGTGAAAGCGCTCGCCGCTATGGACAAGGACATGGTCGCCAAAGCGTGTGACTCGTTTTGCGCCCGCCGTGAGATGGTCGTCATCAACGCCGGTGGTTACACTAAAAAATAATGTAGTATGTAATTCTAACTGTTGCTAAATAAACTATCGGCTCTCTGTATACAACTTTTGTTTTTATTGCCTACTAGCAGTATAGCCCGGCGTTGCTCGGGTGTAATGAAAGCTTTAAAATTAATCCATGGTCCTGGAGCTCAGACTCTTTGGACGTTGACACGAAAGACTAAAAATCAATAGTTGTTTCCAGTTAAAGCGAAACCGTAGACTGAAAGAAAAATGAATGGATGTAAGTCAAATTTTGATTTCCTGGTATCGATATCAAACAAGTTTTTTTCGTCGTAAACTGAATTTTGAAGGCAAAATAAGTCCTCTGAGTGAATGGCATCATGGCTGAGACCAAGAACTACAATTATATATACTCAGAGCCAAACCCGAAGCAAAGATTAAATTAAAAGGGTTGAAAAAAATACAGACATACAGGCAGATAAACAGACACACACACAAACATCTTGCCTGTTATATATATATATATATATATATATAGCATAGTGATGATCAACGTATACTGTCTTAATATGTATAGGAAAGAATATTAAAACGTTTTGAGTTTGAAAATGTCAAAAAAACACATCTTCAAACTCAAAACGTTTTAATATTCTTTCCTATATATATATATATATATATTATCGATTTTCTGCACTACTGTAAGAACTGCAACCTTGAAACTTCTGAATATCGTTCCTTATATCTTTGTCTATGAGTGTATTAAATTTGAATAAAATCGGACCACTCCTTCTATAAACTGATTTTTTCGATTTTCGATTTTCGATATTTATCGGGAGTACCTCGACACAAAACTTAGCTAAGAACACTCGCAGACGCTTATAGTACAACTGTGTAAATTTTCAAGAAAATCGGTTCAGCCGTTTCTGATTCTATAGGTAACGGACACACACACAGACACACACACACAGACAAAGTTCCATTTATGAATAAGTTTAGATTAGATTTAGACTTCATTTTCTTTTTGTCAAGTGTCGGATTTTGTTGCAACACCCTGTATAAAACAAATTTTAGACCAGATGGTATGGCTGATCAAAGATGATGTAAAAATTGATGATAATCGCTGGTTTATTTTTTTCGAACATGAATCCGTTATATCATTTCCCTTGAGGCAATCTCATCTTCGATTTTGCTTGAACAAAGGAAAGGGGAAAATTGAAATTAACGTCCCAAACCGGATTTGATTCCTGTCTGATCTTTAATAACGCCTTCATTATTTCTCACTCTTATTTCTTATAAGCCAATCACCCGAGAAAAAAAAGACTTCTCCTTCAAAGACGACGTTATCAGCAGCAACATTCTCGGAAAATTGGTTCCATTAGACGCAGCACGACTTAAAACCAAAATTTCCAAGGACGGAACTTTAAAAAGATTATAGATAAAAATGTTATTGCAAAGGTTGTTCGGTTTATTTAGTTAAGCAGCATATCATCATCTATGCTATTTAATACTGAAATCTAAATATTCTTAACTCAATTGTAGCATTCTCTCTCTAACGATAAAACCGTTATATATATATATATATATAGCATAGTGATGATCCACGTATACTGTCTTAATATGGATAGGAAAGCATATTAAAATGTTTTGAGTTTAAAAATGTGTTTTTTTGACAGTATTTGTTTATTTCTACTATTATATTTTATATTTCAGACCGCCCTCGGTCCTTCATCAGAAACAAATGATTTTAAAATTTGAATTAGTAACGTATTTCGCGAGATTTCGCGAGAGCATCAGTGAAGAGTTTGTTTGCATCACGTGACGCGTTTGTGGAGAGAGTTTTTGTTTTTACATCAAGTGACGTTGAAAGTACTTTAATCTGAAATGTTTAAAAGAAAATTTGCTGCCTAAACACACACACACACACACACACACACACACACACATATATATATATATATATATATATATATATATATTAATTGTTTAATTACTTAATTATTAGTTTTTGGTCATGATAAAATTAGACCAGTATATATTTGTATTAAAAAGTGTGCAATACAATTAGATTGTAGAACTTTAGAACATTCTTCATTTGTGAACGAGTTATTACGCGACCTAGGTTTCTACCATGTGGTATCTTCTAGCAATTTGCAATAACTGATTTTAACAATTTTTTTCAAGAACGCTGAACGAGGAGTTTTTGAACGCGCAATTTTTTAAATTATAACGTTTTCATCCTTGGTTGTATGAACTTAATAAGTATTTTATGGTGTGTGTTGTAATTAGTCCTAATTTTTTAGGTTCATACAACCATGGATGAAAAAGTTGTAATTTTCAAAATTGCGCGTTAAGTGTGCGTTCAAAAAAATCACCGTTACGTGAGCTTTTTTTAAGAAAACGGTAAAAAAAACCCAGTAAAATCAGTTATTGCAAATCGCCTGAAGACACCACATGGTAGAAACCTAGGTCGCGTAATAACTTGTTTACAAATGAAGAATATATATATATATATATATATATATATATATAATGCCTTTGTTAAACTCAGAATTTAATAAAAATAAAGTAAAGTGAACCTAATAGTCGATTAATAATGCTGACCTCTATTTTAATCTAATATTAATGTTATGGGCCCAATAAATTATTTTTCGTGACTGTTTAGAAATTATTTTATTTGGTCTACTCTGTCTATGTAACAATGCCTCCCTGATTAAGGGGGTTTGGCTAGTCTTCAACCTTTTAAAAATCTTCAACTTGAAATAAACTTTATCACTTGATAAGACACAGAATGTCTACTTTTGTAGTAATATGTTAACATATTTATGTTCTAAAATTCTAAATTAATATTATTTGCTCTGCTTTGTATTGACCACTTTTTTAAGAATAGTCTTTCTTTGGATACGGAACTTTATTCCATCCATATCTACCCCATACTTGGGTATATATATATATATATATAACTTGGTTATAAACAACCGACAATTTGAAATGAATTGTTTGAACATTAATTTTTATCAATAAATTTTTATTACGAAAATGTGCGTCATTTGGCAGGATTCGATGGGGGTTGCAGGTTTCGTAAAAAAATTTTTCGTAAATAATCAGGCCAGTAGATATAAATATATAATACTGTTTAATTAAAAACAGAATATCTACTTAAATACGAGTATCGATAAAAAATACTGTTGAAACAATATATATATATATATATATATATATATATATATATATATATATATAGTTTCAGATATTTTTAAATACCGAAAGTGAGTGAAACTATGAATAATCAATAAATAGAATGTGTTTAATTCGCTTATGCAAATTTTAAGTGATTTGCATGGGCGAGTTCTCGACTCTATGAAATGAGAAGGAATATTTTTTTCTGGGAAGAAGAAAAAAGAAGAGCGTAGAGGTTGGACCGTATTTGCTTTTTGAACCGCATATTCGGCAGACAGAGTGAAGTGAAAAGCGAAGCGGTAAGAAGAGATTGGACAGTAATTCTTTGTTTTTTTAAATGCACATTGTTTATTCTGTACATCTAACTGTGATCCAAATGGGAAATGTTGATTGTTCCGAATCCAAACGATCTGCAATCGTTGCTTTACACAAAACCGGTCTTAGCTGTCGTCAGATTGCCATCAGGAGCAGGTTCATGCATCAACGGTCACAAAAATAGTCCAAAAGTGGAAAAAAAACTGTAAAAATCGATGTTGGGGTACGAAGTGGTCGTTCAAAAGTGTCTACAGAGCGAAATGACCGACAACTGATGCGACTTAGTTTGTCTGATCGACAGGCCAGTAGTCGGCAGTTACTGAAGGAATGGTCCAGCAGTGGTGTGGAAGCTTCCCATCACATCCATACGGCGTGTTTTTTGACGAAAGGATTGATGTCAAAAGGGCCTGCAAGAAAGTCACTTTTGACATAAAAATATAAAAGATCGACTAAGTTTCTGTCGAATTCATAAAAGTTGGACTATAGACGACTGGAAAAAGGTGATTTTCTCTGATGAATCACTTTTTAGCTGCTTCGCTAACAATGGATCAATGCGTCTCAGAAGACGAGTCGGTGAAAGATTCCGCCCTGATTGTGTGGTATCCACAGTCAAGCATCCGGACCTCGTGCATATTTATGGGTGCTTCTTCTTTCATGGCGTCGGAGAATTAGCGATTGTACTTAAAGGTACGTCAATGAACAAGGAATAGTTAAGGGACAGTATTAAAAAGACTACCACAATTCTTGATAGAACACTAGCCTGATCGATATGCGGTGTTTTAACATGATGGTACACATTACCATAAAGCAAAATCTGTGATAAAATAGTTCGATGAAAATGACTGGCCTGGTAATTTACCTGATCTCAATCCCCTCAAAGATTTATGGTCCATCCTGGAACCAAAGGTGCGTGAAGCTGATCCAACAAGAAGAATTGAACTTGAAGCTGTCCTACAAAGATGTTGGACTTCTATTAGATTTAACTGTTTAAAATCACTGAGTCTATGCCAAAGCGAATAAAACTTGTTCTTAAAAAAGGGGGAAAGGTACATAAAGTATATATATATATATATATATATATATATATATATATATATATATGAGAGAGAGATAGAGATAGATATATATAGAGAGAGAGATATATATTTATATATAGAGAGAGAGATGATAGATAGATAGATAGATAGAGAGAGAGAGAGAGAGAGAGAGAGAGAGAGAAATAAATAAACAAACCTATCTTATAAAGATTGGGAAAAGTAGAATATAACAACCAATTAATTCATATACTATAAATTGATAATCATGTCCGAATTCACATACGGCTAAATCCATTTTTGTTCGAGATCGCTTAAGTTCAGCTAGCATAGTAACAATTAGAGCAACTAGTTGTCAACGAGCCACCGATAAGACTGTATTGTCGACGATGCATGTGAATATTAAATCACAGAAGCCTGATATGGACTATTTCCGAACAATTTTGTCAAATCACTTAATTGCCTCTAAAGTTAATGAGATTCCGTTAATTTAAGAAACGTACTCTCAAACCATTCAAACCGGACAACGTCGAGCGTGTTAACGTCTTCGCCTGAGATCCGTTTGAATATGGTCTTAGCAAATTGCTGTTATGATTGCAATAATTATTTCGGTGAATGGTAGTCATTTTGTCTTCATCACGACTGGACCTCGAAGTCTAACCCATTTCAAGTCGAAATTCTTTTCGAGAGATTTCCAAATTTGTAATTTTCAACATATTTTTGTGGGAGATTTTATATTTTCTTTCTTCAAGTGATGTTTTTCAACTGGAATTTCACACACAAAATGACGCATTTTTTGGTTGGTTGCTGATCTCGTCGTCTAACAAAGTAACCTTCTAAGTATATAAAAAATTGTTTATTCCAAGCTCTTTTTCTTTCCAGATGTTTTTTCTTTCAAGGAATCGTTACTCATAAACCAACGAAAACGTTTACAATGAAACAATATCGAGTAATTTAACTGTATGAGCACAGACTAGGAAAAGAACCATTTTTTAATCGAATCATTTCGTGCGATAAGAAAGGGATACTTTTTGACAACAATAAGAGAGTAAGAGCCTATGGCTTCGGGGTTAGCGACTCCGACTGACATAAATCGGTCGAGTTTCGATTCCGGCCAGAAGCAAGTAGATGTCTAGCCACACTGATGGACTGTGATACAGTGGATATCGAAGCAAGTGAATGTCTAGCCACACTGCTGAACTGTGATACAGTGGATATCGAAGCAAGTGAATGTCTAGCCACACTGATGAGCTGTGATACAATGGATATCGAAGCAAGTGAATGTCTAGCCAGACTGATGAACTGTGATACAGTGGATATCGAAGCAAGTGGATGTCTAGCCACACTGATGAACTGTGATACAGTGGATATCGAAGCAAGTGGATGTCCGGCCACACTGATGAACTGTGATACAGTGGATATCGAAGCAAGTGGACGTCTAGCCACACTAATGAACTGTGATACAGTGGATATCGAAGCAAGTGGATGTCTGGCCACACTGGTGAACTGTTATACAGTGGATATCGAAGCAAATGGATGTCTAGCCACACTGATGAACTGCGATACAGTGGATATCGAAGCAAGTGGATGTCTAGCCACACTGATGAACTGTGATACAGTGGATATCGACTTGGAACAAGAAATCTGGGAGCCTTGTTTGAATTCCAGTTGAATCACTTGCATTCACTTGGGAAAGGTATTAATTCGTCTCTTCCCTCCAGTTATGGGTTAAATAACAGGACAGATTGTGTTTCCATAGCCTTAGTCGGCAACAAGTCTACCGCAGAAATAATGGCAACCTACTGCAGGGTAATTTTCTGCCCAGTCAATCATGTCTCTTTTGAGACATGATCGCCCCAAAGCGTGTATCACGTATGGCACTTAACTGAATGAAGAGAGTAGACCATTGGCTAATTCTAAGTGAATCCCTGAAACAATACCCTTACTCTCTATTGCACCGTAAAAAGTGAATCGTTGCTGTCTGTTGATTTTTCAGAAGGGTTATTCATGATTCATTTTTGCCTAAAAAGCAAACAATAACAGCAAACACGTATTATGCGGAAATT
Source organism: Ascarosepion bandense (assembly GCA_037127315.1). Taxonomy (NCBI): domain Eukaryota; kingdom Metazoa; phylum Mollusca; class Cephalopoda; order Sepiida; family Sepiidae; genus Ascarosepion; species Ascarosepion bandense. Next base: position 1,046,376 of record JBBBDQ010001197.1, read on the forward strand.
TAGTGTAAATTCAGTAGTCATCTCCTATCTCACTAACCAGTATCCTCTCTTTCATACATCTTTTCTCTGTCAGCTCCACACTCATCCGTATTCTCATCCTTCTCTTATCCACTTCGTGACACCCCCTATAACCTGTCACTCTTTCTCATAACTTTCCTCCTATGTAACCCCCTGCAAAACAGTGGCAGTAAAATGCCTTACTTGGGGCGATATGATTATAAAAAATAAAAAAGATTCTATACTATTATAATGTGGATATAAACTGGGGGATCAATTCTACATTACAATCAACATATAAACTGATCCCTCACTTTATGATCACAATCATCATTCTCTTACCCTCTTCCTGACACCTCCTATAACCTGTCACTCTTTCTCATAACTTTCCTCCTATGTAACTCCTGCAAAACAGTGGCAGTAAAATGCCTTACTTGAGGCGATATGATTATAAAAAATTAAAAAAAATCTATACTATTATAATGTGGATATAAAGTGGGGGATCAATCTTACATTACAATCAATATCTAAAATGATCACTCAATTCATGCCACAGTCATCCTTCTCTTACCCTCTTCCTGACACCCTCTATAACTTGTCACTCTTTCTCATAAATTTCCTCCTATGTAAACCCCTGCAAATCAGTGGCAGTAAAATGTCTTGCTTGGGGCGATATGATTATAAAACAAAACAACAAAAAAACACTTCTAAAAATATTTCTCTTTTCGTTAAAGAAATATGTACTTTTTGACGACATCTATGTCAACATGAACGTTAGTGTATGTACATGAAGATAATTGTGAAAATATTATTTATGTAAAAGCAATAATTTACAACCGTACAAAGAATTGAGATTTTGCATGAGAAAGAAACATGGCCGCCTCGTTATCTGGTCTATATATGGTAATAGGACAGACGCGGTTATCAATATACAAACAGAAAAATAATTCAAGAGACAAATAAATAAATAATGTTTTTCTTTATGTACTGCTTGGTCTGTGAAATAAAAACATGACTTAACTACTTAAGATTTTACTGACTTTTGTATCTGCGGAAGAACGGAGGGTAAAACGGCCGAAACGTTGTGATAACAACAACAAAGATGAGGAAAATAGTCTGAATATATATAGCGTAAATAATTATAAATTCTCATCGCATAAATTCAGACAGAAATTTGGATGTTGCAAATTTAAAAAAACAGAAAAAACGGAAAGTATTTCTTAACTCTCATTTTGAGTAGAAAACATTTGGATTATGCATTCACCTTGTTGACCAATGAAAATCAGATTTTACACAATTCAAAAGTAACTAAAAATTGCATTTAAGTATTTGCTTTTCTGTGTAAAATAAATTTAAACGCGTTTCAGTAATTTACAGTTTTGAATAGAGAGAAAACTGGTTTTCAAAATTTCACTGTCAAGTTAAACGTGTCTTCTTCCAAAAGTTTGTTTGTGTATGAAGCTATCCTTTTCAACGTGTCTCAGTAATTTAACAGTCTGTGGAAATTTAAAGCGTGCAAAATTTTGCAAAAACAAATAAAAAGTACCGATCACAGGTCATTTTGCGTATTATATATATATATATATATATATATATATATATAATCCAAATGAATAAAGAACGAAGAAAATAATTGCGGCGTTCAAAACATTAATTTAAAACAGTGCTCAATATAAAAATTGAGCAATAAAAATTTATTATTAATTATTAGCTTACTGTAATAATAGTCAGGCATCATTATTAACTACCATTATCATTGTTACTATTATTAATTAAGCAATAATTAATAATAATAATTATATATATATATATATATATATTATTATTATTATTATTATTATTATTATTATTATTATTATTATTATAGTAAAACGTACCAAGAAAACGGTAGGTTTCGTCAATAAACAATTATCGATTTGAGTTCAGCATTTATATTTGCACGGAAATAAGAATGCTTTGGAAAGATTTGAAGGGGTAAAGGCCTTCGGGGAGCAAATCAAAAATTTACCCTACTAATTCATGAGTAAAGAGGATAGAATGTTTAGGTCAGAATTAGGATTGAATAATTATGGTAGACTTTGTTATATTGTATTTATATATTTTTTCAGTTTCTATCTTTTGAAATAAAAAACGAAAATAGTTATGGTGTTATAATGAAACAATATTATCTTATCAAAATATAGGATAAAAAAAAGATGAAACGAGATAAAAAAAAGATACTCACATATTTCATAGAAGTGCCCTTCTTTTTATATAACTTCAGGCAATAATAAACGAAGTAGCAAGGCACTGGTCCAGTTCCAATTACGACGATTGCCCAGCCAAAATCGTACGCCCAGCGAGGATACACGTACGACCCTAAGGTTGGGTCCTTGTATTGCCATATACTAGTACCAAATACACCCTGGGGAGACAATAAATAAATAAATAAATAAATAAATAAAAAGAAAGTGACACACACGTACACACACACACACACACATATATATATATATATATATATATATATATATATATATATATATATACTACTGGCCATGAATATTAGGCTAACCCAGATTTTTTAAAAAATTATGTATTTCATACTATTTTTAGTATTTATTGCCAAGTGGATGATTCAACATTAAAATAGAATGGTTATTTTGTTATTATTATCTTGCAAAATTTTACAAGGCAGCCAGGAAAACTTTGCTTCGGACAGCCAATAAAAAGAAGAGACTAGCATGGGGAAGAGAGCACAAAAACTGGACACCAGAACAGTTTGTTTGGTGCACATATTATTGTGCATTATTAACAAGAAAAGAACATTCTATTTTTATTTAGAATTATCCACTTGTCAATAAATACTAAAAAATGTATGAAATACATCATTTTCTTTTTAAAAACTTGGGTGGCTTAATAATTATGGACGGAAATATATATATATAGGAAAATATGATTAGTGGTACAAAAATTAATTACCGTTATGAAAAGAGAAAAATATATTTTATTACCACCCCTAATTGTATTTAAAAAATATATATAATTGAAAACCGGGCTGGCCAACCTGTTTTCACCTTGCTCAACAGAGCCAAATTAAGATGAATAAAAAATTAACATTTTTAAAAAACTAATAATGGAAAAATGGAGAAAAAAAATGAAATGGTTGAGTTTGAGGCCAAATATATGCTCTCTCTCTCCCTCTCTCTCTCGCTCACTTTCCCTCTCTCTCTCTCTCTCTCTCTGTCCCTGTCTCCCTCTCCCTGTCTCCCTCTCCCTCTCTCACTCTATCTCCCTCTCTCTCTCACTCTATCTCCCTCTCTCTCTCACTCCCTCTCCCTCTCTCTCACTCTCTCTCTCACTTTCTTTCTCTCTCTCTCTCTCTCTCTCTCTCTCTCTCTCTCTCTATTTATACAGGGAGGGCTTTAAGAATGTAGATGGCCTCCAAAACTTTGAGGTGGTAACTTTAGTTGGACGTACTTAAAATGAAATATACGTCCACCCTAAAGCTAGCGGCACAATTATGCTTATTAATAAGATTGTACAATTAATTACAGACCGACTTACGACCAGATGGGTTTACAACTTGTCGGTCAAAACCAATATGGGTCGTAAGTCGACGACGACTGCAAATGAGCAATATGAATAACCAAAGACGTTAATCACAAGTAATGGGTACATAATCAATCCATAAAAAACTTAGCCTATTTACATTCAAAACTTCCTTTCACTATCCAAGCAGTGTAAATAAAGCAATCATGAGGTGATGGCCATGAATAACAGCATTATCCGAAACAAAAAGAAAATGTAATGAATTCCTTCACTATCATTAATTCCCTCTTAATCTATAATACACAACTCACAATATGTACAAAACACTAAATTGTTAGTGGCATTTGAGCTTAAAATTGCACTGAAGCATGAAGCTGACAGTCATTAGGCTGTGTTGATCCTTATGTCCGCAATCTATCAATCTATCTATCATAATTAGTTTAATAACTATCATAATCATTTCATTAGCTACCTATCATAATCAGTTTATTATCTATCAGAAATCAGTTCATTATCTATCATAATCAGTTTATTATCTATCACAATCAGTTTATTATCTATCACAATCAGTTCATTATCTATCATAATCAGTTTATTATCTATCACAATCAGTTTATTATCTATCATAATCAGTTTATTATCTATCATAATCAGTTTATTATCTATCACAATCAGTTCATTATCTATCATAATGAGTTTATTATCTATCACAATCAGTTTATTATCTATCACAATCAGTTTATTATCTATCATAATCAGTTTATTATCTATCACAATCAGTTCATTATCTATCATAATGAGTTTATTATCTATCACAATCAGTTCATTATCTATCATAATCAGTTCATTATCTATCATAATCAGTTTATTATCTATCACAATCAGTTCATTATCTATCATAATGAGTTTATTATCTATCACAATCAGTTCATTATCTATCATAATCAGTTCATTATCTATCATAATCAGTTTATTATCTATCACAATCAGTTCATTATCTATCATAATCAGTTCATTATCTATCATAATCAGTTTATTATCTATCACAATCAGTTCATTATCTATCATAATGAGTTTATTATCTATCACAATCAGTTCATTATCTATCATAATCAGTTCATTATCTATCATAATCAGTTTATTATCTATCACAATCAGTTCATTATCTATCATAATCAGTTCATTATCTATCATAATGAGTTTATTATCTATCACAATCAGTTCATTATCTATCATAATGAGTTTATTATCTATCACAATCAGTTCATTATCTATCATAATCAGTTCATTATCTATTATAATCAGTTTATTATCTATCACAATCAGTTCATTATCTATCATAATCAGTTCATTATCTATCATAATGAGTTTATTATCTATCACAATCAGTTCATTATCTATCATAATGAGTTTATTATCTATCACAATCAGTTCATTATCTATCATAATCAGTTCATTATCTATCATAATCAGTTTATTATCTATCACAATCAGTTCATTATCTATCATAATCAGTTCATTATCTATCACAATCAGTTCATTATCTATCATAATGAGTTTATTATCTATCACAATCAGTTTATTAGCTATCATAATGAGTTTATTATCTATCACAATCAGTTCATTATCTACCTATCATCATCAATTCAATTTCTATCATAATCCGTTCAATATCGATAACAGTTACTAAATAGCAGACGCAGTTCGTAAATTTGTAATGCGGTTCTATGACGTCACACCGCGTGATAGCTCGAAATGATAACAGAACCATATATTTAAATGCAATGTAATGTGTTATGACCAGATTTAAATGTTATTTTAGTAAGCGTGGGTTGTTTATTGATATCGTTGCTTAGCAAAGTTTTTATGTCAACACAAGATAAAAAATCACCTTTGCTGGTGGATGTTTTTATGTTAACATCCCTGTAACCTCTCTGAAGATGTCTCATGTGAGTCGAAAGCTTAGAACCAACATAATAAAAAAATTATCCAAATATTGGAGACATTTTGTCTTTATTCTCACCTGAAATTAAAGCCAAATGTTTAGAACGGCTCATGATTAAATATAATAGACATTTATTGCCTGTTATATTTAACAATATATGTGTGTGAACACAATAATTATATGTGGATATAAATAGATGAATGCTTGTATGAACAATACATTTGTATGTACACATATATAAATACGGGCATGTATGTAGATATGCGTATGTATGTGTGGATGTGTGTAAGGATGGAAATATTTGTGAGTAGGTTTCTTTTTTTTTTTCAATTGGAGTAGATAGATCTATCTATCGCCCGGTTCACACTCCACCCACGTCTATTGAACAGGTTAAGAGGCTCATCCCTTGTTCCCTGTTTAGGATGTGGTTTCCAGCTTTCTCTTTTCCAATCTTTTCACTATTACGTAGCCCCTTGCACATCAATGGCGTTACCGCCTTGCTCGGGGTGATACGATTAAAAAAAATGTGCGAGAATTTTTAGTATACTTGAATATATGTTACCACTATTTATACGGGTGGAAATCCCTTTATCATAAAAATATATATGTGATTATGCAAACGCAAGATTTCCATGTGAGCATGGATGGATGCGTGTAAGTATAAATACAAGCGCACTTGTATGTACATATGTAGATGTATAGACATGTGTGTATGCGGACATAAATATGTATACGTGAATGTATCAATATGTAGGGTTACACGTATAATGTATCAATGAGCTTGTGAGTGGGAGTGTAATAACTTTATGGTCAGTATCCAAGAATGATGACCTCTTTACGACAGGTCTAGAGATCCCCAACGGAGATAACGCCAAGGTCTCTGCTTTTATATATTTCTTAATATCCTTTTACTTGTTTTCCTTCTCATTTTAAAGAAATGTTTATTCCGGGAAAATATTTGTACCGAATGGAACGAACATAGAGAGATCTGATGAAATGAGCTAATTTATCTCATAAACATTAATTATAATTTTTAACCAATCTAAATGTCGTGTTGAGATTTCCTATATAGATATCATATTGCTCTGGATAGCATCCATTCAGCTCTCTGTACAGATATAACACTTAATATTTTATATTAAGTTGATAATCATCGCCGTTTACGGACTTGGTATATATATATATATATATATATATATATATATATATATATATATAAGGTTAGATTAGACGCTTACTCTCAGAAATGGTATCTAAACTTTGAACAGCATAGTTTCAGTAAAGCAATAAGGATTTGTTAGCCACTCCAGAAGACGGATGTACTCAGAAACTAGTAGTCAAATATTATATATATATATATATATATATATATATATTATCGCATCGCTCCAAGTAAGGCATTTCACTGTCACTGTTTTAATTTCTGTTTTTGTCGTGATTAAAGGATTGCTTTTATGATGTGATTTTTTTTTTTTTTTGCTTTTTGTTATTATCTTATTTATAAAGCAGATATTTGTTCGCATGTTTACATTTTAGTTTTATTTCGTTTCATTTATTTAATATTTTATTTTGGAGTGTAAAGCTGATTGTATCTAGTTCCTTTTCTTTGCATAATTAATTACAGTTTTTTCTATTGTTGCTGCTGTGTGGCGGGGCTCTTTAGGTAGTAATATTATTTTTTTATGGCTCCATAAATATTTTGATATCTGTAGTTTCGTATTTTTCTTTGTTAAGTGAGATTTTGTGATTATTGAACCTGTCGGTAAAGGATGTTTCTTTTGCCCTTATGTAAAAATTTTCGTTTGTGTTAGTTTTATTAAGTACTAGCATTATAGCCCGACGTTGCTCGGGTGTAATGAAAGCTTTAAAACTAATCCATGGTCCTGGAGCTCAGACTCTTTGGTCGTTGGTACGAAAGTCTAAATAGCAATAGTTGTTTCCAGTTAAAGCAAAACCGTAGACTGAAAGAAAAATGAATGGATGTAAGTCAAATTTTGATTTTCTGTTATCGATATCAAATAAGTTTTTTTTTCGTAAACTGAATTTGAAGGCGAAATAAGTCCTCTGAGTAAATGGTTTCATGGCTGAGACTAAGAACTACAATTATACCTACTTAGAGCCAAATCTGAAGCAAAAACTAAAATAAAAGGGCTGAAAAAATACAGACATACAGGCAGATAAACAGACACACATACAAACATCTTGCTTTTATATATATATATATTATTGATTTTCTGCACTATTGTAAGAACTGCAACCTTGAAACTTCTGAAAATCACATCTACGTGAAATTTCAATTTTCGATGTTTATCTCTTTCATTATCTTTATTTTTTCTCAATTGTTTTACTCTCTCTCTCTCTCTCTCTATATATATATATATATCTTCTCTCTCTCTCTCTCTCTCTCTCTCTCTCTCTCTCTCTCTCTCTCTACTACCCTGATCGTTGTCATTTTTTTCTTGTAGGTTTGTTTATTTTTCCATATATTATCGCAGATTCTCTTTTACTATCACTCACTTCTAAGAAAAATTGAAAACGTATCCATCGCGAACTTTTCCAACGTCCATATTATTTAAGAAATAAGTGCCAACATCAATTAGAATCGAAGTGGTCACATTACATCAAAAAGAAACTCAACACAGACTGAAATAACTGATTTTTTAAGCCTACACCAGTGTGAATAAATAATTGTTTGTTAACCGTTGTAAATACGTTTTTAATGTTTAAAAATTATTATGCTAAATAATCTTTTTCAAAGTTAGACAATCTTATGTTCTCATTTATTTACTACCAGATTACATGGTAAATTACTAAAATGTGTACATTCTGGAGAGTGAAATATACGATCTCGGGGAGGATAGGTCTTCAGTGAGCGGTCACATGCCGTATACGACCAGTTTTTGATAGAAATAGGGGTGGTCGCATGCAACAGGTTCCACTGTATCTCCATTTTTTCCATGCAGCAAGTAACTAATTTTGAATTTGATTTTGTTGATGAATTTTGATAGTTTGTTGTGTTTGGGAAAGTGTTTTTCTGTTATGTTGAATAACATTTTTCCTATTTTTGGTTTTATGTTGTTGCTGTATCAAGAAGGGTTGAACTAGATTATTTTTCCTTTTCAACTGTTTTTGCTTGGATTAACTTCGTTTGTGAATTCGAGATTAGGTGTATATCGCAGTTTCTTACTATTGACTCGTTAATTTTTTGTTATCGTTGAATATTATGTTACAAGAGTTCGTGAATAGCCTTTTGTTTATAGATATGGCTATGGGTGTAAATACATTAATGGGTGATTAGAATTAAAAATTACGCAGCACCATATATATATATATATATATATATATATAGTATAAATATATATAATAGTAAATTATAGTTTACTATAAAAGTTTACATTTTGTTTCGACATCCAAAAAACTTTGTAGTTTACTAACTGATGAGACATGACTGAGTAATGTTTTAAATCAATGTTTTGAACGTTCTTCACTTAGATAGATAGATAGATAGATAGATAGATAGATAGATAGATAGATAGATAGATAGATAGATCGTTCGTTTAGTATATAAACAATTTATGAAGACTCTTCAGTTAGGTTCAGTCCGTGATAGATAGATAGATAGATAGATAGATAGATAGATAGATAGATAGATAGATAGATAGATCGTTTAGTATATAAACAATTTATGAAGACTCTTCAGTTATGTTCAGTCCGTAATAGATAGATAGATAGATAGATAGATAGATAGATAGATAGATAGATAGATAGATATGTATTAATAGAGTGAGAGATATAGGTCGTGAAGCATATGGTTGAACAGGAGCATCTCATGATATACAAGGTGCGATGGGTAAAATTACGAAATTTCTTTTTTTTAATTTCGTGCATGAACCTTATTTATTTTTATTTTATTTTATTTATTCATTTAGTTATTTTTGTCGACTACAGAATATAGTAGTGTCAGCTGAACATAGTCTATGAGATTGTGGTGATACCGAGCAAAAGCGATGGACCGGATGTTTGCTCTCTCACGACAAAAATGAAAATGACCAAAAGTCGTCTCTGCGCAGGTAGATCCGCGCAGATGTTCCGGTTGAAAAATAAAAATTAATCAAATATCAAATTCCCATTTCGCGAGCCTACGCGAATTTTATTTATCAGCCAATAGGAAGCCCTGAATCAAATACAAGTGTGGAACGCCAAACAAGCTACTTTGATCCAAAAAGTCGAAATAAAAAGCTGAGATAGAAAGCATCCAGCAGACAGACCGACGGACAGACGAGCGTGATTAGTATCTCCCTTGACCAAGTCAAGCAGCTACTACGTTCGCCTCTCTTCACCTCTCCTTACCTTCTTCCCTGTCTCAAAACTACTTACTGACCTAAGGAGCGACTACATCAAAGACATTCCTCACTTCCACGCTCCCCACATTCCTAAGCCTTAATTCTCTTTCAGCTTATTATTTGCCATGAACATTTTAATCTCCGTTGGGCCTATACTTCAAGTTATTACTTTAATTGTAAAAACATCCATTGATATGTGTGTATATAAAAATGTTATTTTTCAACTCAGTTTGCTTTTCTTGATTTTATAATCATTTTATGACTTATAGTGGGCTATCTACCACAAGGCCAAATTCTGTTAACCTGCAACCGTATACGACTACCCTTCACTAGAACGAAATCCCACTACAAACGGGAAAACAATAAGCAACCCACTATAAGATAAAAAGCACCATGATGCTATTCACTCCGCTACACATTGTAAGCGACATGCTGTACTGCTTGGCATTCGCACTGAAAGCTCCAATACAAACATTTCAGAGTGTTTAGGTGTCAATCTGAGGACAGTGCATTGGATTCTTTTGGCTGAGTCTAATGATGATTACGAAGGAATTTAAATGATTACTAGTGTTGGTGACCCTATACTTAAGTTCTTTTTTCCACACTGTCAACAAGGAGGACTACATTAAGTGCTTGGGGAGGTAGGGCTGCTCTGGTTCAAGAGGGTGGCGTCTAGTTGACCTTATGTCTGGCAACAAGACTCTGAAGCATGCAGAAGTGGAAGTCAGACAATTTCCACGATCACATTACCCCTTACATCTGGTCACTTTCATACCCAGACTGCAAGCCCCTTGATTAATATGTGTGGGTCGCTGTTAAACAAAATCAAACTTCTTCTAACATCAAATATGAACTGAAGGCTAGGATTATGGCGTGAGGAAACCAATGGCGATTTTATTAAATTGTTGTCGTGAAATATCCTGTCCTACCCAGTAATGGGTATAGCCCGGGTTATAAAAGACCGGGACTGGAACGAACTACAGAGTGATCGAGAGTGTTCGTCATTAAACGAGAGTGATCGTGATTCTACGAGAGTCATCGACTTTAGTCGATAGCCATCGGCCTTAGACGAAAGTTAGACGTCACTAGACGGAAGCCTCTGTTATGGTTTATAAAATGGCGAGTGTTCTAAAAATAGAAAAAGATAGACACACTGACGCCAAGAATTCAAAATTGGTCGGCAAAATAAGGAACTGTTTCTTTTGGTAGGAGTAGGAGTAAGAGTAAGAATAAGAAGCAGGAGTTAAGGACATTAGTTTTGTGTAGGAGATTTGAAAAGGGGAAGACGCTAGTCAGTTGACCACTAGAGTCCAGAAGGGATAGGCTCGTTTACTACTAGCATCCCACAGTGAAGAGAATTTAACTAGTCTGCTCCTGTATCCACACAAAATTTAAAGGTTGTAACTTGATGTAAAAACCTAAAGTTTTATACCAAAAATAAACATCATTAATTCAAGTTCTTCTAATTATACCAAAACGAAGCAACACAACACCTTCTTCTCAAGACGGACGCATACGTCCTATACAGAGACATCGCCTTCTTGATTGTTATTCTTGTTAACTGTTCGTTGGTGTACGTGTATTCGGTTTATTGTATAATAAATCCCTATTCATATATCCTCAGTGTTAAGAATTATTTCTTGCACTATTCTTTCTGTTTATCCAACCCGGGATATAACATAAGTAACTTTACTTTTGGCATTTCTATATATTTTTGTGTAATTTTGTTGAACACTTCTGTTAAAATGAGACAATTTATCCAACTCTCCATGTATTTCCCCGATATGATGTGAAAAACAATTATACCAGACCCATATAGTTAAAAAAGAGAAAATGATGAAATTATCAATCTTCTTTTTTCTTAGTAATTTTGGACATTTTGCCATAAAAGTGTGTCACGCAACGAACTTCTAAAATGAGATCAGTCAAGACTAGACATGATATTCTTTGTCTACTCAGAAATAATCAAAATAGCTAAGAACCATCATTCATTATTCAGTGAACACTGGCCTCGCCTAAATTACTGCCCTCTCTTAAAAGTGACGGAGACAGACAAAACAAACTAAATAAATACGAATAAATAATACAGCGAAAGCCCGAAGAGCTGTGATTGTGGTTACGCACGGACAAGATTAAGGCTAGTAGTATTCTAGGAAACAATCTGTTACTAACATCTTTTATAGTCACTTTCGATTCCAGATAAAGCAAAAAGGTAAAAACAAGTATCATATTCTTCAATCAGAACTGTTGGCAAAGACCAAACGTTTGCATTTAAATGTAAAACGTGTAAACAGAGTTTTATATATATATATATATATATATATATATATATATAAAGGTAGACTTTGAAAAACAGTAGCTACTCTAGCAAATACGCATCGTTCATTCATCAAAGAATTAGAACACTCTCTCACTCTCAGCTATTGGGCGTGTATAATAATAATATACGCGCTAAATTGTCTGCCTTCTTCTACCGAGCGCCCATAGCTCAGAGGTAGAATTGCTGACGCCAATTCGGTCAGGTTTCAATCTTGGGTTAAAAGCAATCGGAGTCTAGCCATACTGATGAGCTGTGATACAGCGAAACAGATCTATCTGCGAATGACTATATATATATATATATGTATTGTTACAAGGATGCATTTCTATATAAGAATAATATTAATAATGTGTAAAAAGATTAAAATTTATAGTAAGGGATTCTACTGAGTCCTACATGTTATTACCAAAAGTTTTAATTCATGAAGTAATTGTTAAGTAGAGTAAATAAAACTAGAACATTTGGAAGATCCCAGAATGTTCGAGAAAAATCTAGAGAATTCCAGAAATATGCAAATTAGGTATTAACCTCTATAAAAATAGCTTTGGGGAAAAGAGTAGTTAGCTGTTAATAGGATCTGCTGACATTATCAACTCCGATTTGATTCAAGGCTTTATATCCAGTCGAAAGAATCTCCATGAAAAGTCACCGACCAACAAAAACCCAAAAGAAAATCTCAGAAAAAATACGATAAATAGAATTTTTAACTCTTTCATTGACCAAACAAAAAATTATTCGTTATATCCACCTTGCGGATTTCAAAAAATAGTACGTAGAATACTCGCTAGCTTAACATAAAAAAAAAAATTAAAAATACATTACCCACTTCTTACCTCACCCTTCGTAATACTTCGCTTGCCAGTCGTAAACTCTATGTTTGTTTTAAATGCAAAATCTTTATATTTGTAAATATTTTTATTTTTCTACATCTGAATTTTCTAACGTAATAATTAATAATATATATATATATATATATATATATATATATATATATATATATTATATATATATATACATACTATCTGTAATTATTAGACCACCCCAGTGTTTGAAAAAATATATATATTTCATACGATTTCTTTGTATTAATTACTAAGTAAATAATGCTAAATGAAAATAGAATTTTTTTTTAATACTGCACAATAACATCTGCATCAAATGAATTTATAAATATTTAATAATTACCTATATAATAGTTTCATCAATGAAAGATTGAATACAATTTAAGCTGATTTGGACGAGTTCATCTTTGCTTCTTTGTTTTGTAAAATTTTGCAAAGTAATAATAACAAAAGAAACATTCTGTTTTCATTTAGAATTATCCACCTGGCAATAAATACTGAAAATTGTATGAAATACATCATTTCTTTTAAAAACTTGCGGCGGTCTAATAATTATGGCCGGTAGTGTATATATATATATATATATATATATATATATATATATATATATATCTGTCTGTCTGTCTGTGTGTGTGTGTGTGTGTGTGTGTGTGTGTGTGTGTGTGTGTGTGTGTGTGTTCATATATTACATGGAAAAATGCACGCATCAAAGGTAATATTCTTCAGATTATATTAAACCTAGAAAAGTAACGGACAAGATATTCTAGTAAAGTAAAAAATAAATTTCTTACTTGAAATTTGAATATAGAATCTTATTTTTTTAATTTTCATTTTAATGATGTGTAAAATTATCTAATTAGAGAAATTAATGAATTAGGTCTATAGTTATGTAGGATAAAATTAAAAGATGAAAACTTTGAAAAAAAATTAGAAATCAAAATTACATAGAAAAACTGGCTAAATAGATTAACAGAACTCTATTAAAATAACAATTTCATAGTTTTTTAAATTGTTAAAATATCTTAGAAAATTTTAAGAATAAAATTTCAATTATTAATTGAATTTTAATAGTGAGTCAAATTTCTTACATGTGTAATTTATATTTGTGTGAAAATGATTTTAAACAAAAAGAAATCAATGTATATTTTTTATTTTATTGATTTTGCTTTTATATTACAGTTGAATTTGTCTAATTCGACTTCGCCTAATTCGACAGTTTGTCTAATTCAACACTTTTTTCTCAGACTTTGACGTTTTTTTTTTTTAATGATTTCACCCCAAGCAAGGCAGTTTTACTTCTAGTGGAGTGCAGGGGGTTAGGTAGGAGGAAAGTAACGAGAAAGAGAAACAAGTTTTAGGGAGTGTCAGAGAATCGGTAAGAAAAGGATGAGAATACTGGTGTGATGAGAGTGGACGGAGAAAAGAACATGAGGGAAAGGTTGCGAATCAGAGAGATAATAGATGACAACTGAGCTTACATTTAAATTCTTGGAGGTTGTAGCTGTCGGAGAAGCAAGTATACGGAATGGAATTCCACAGGCGGGAAGTGCGAGAGAAAAAGTTGGTAGAGTAGAAGTTACGATTACATTTTATTGGTTTCACTGTAAAAGGGTGGGACCTAGTTGCTAGTCTGGTAGCTCGAGTAAATTAATGCAGACGGGAGCACCAGTGAGCTAAGTTCGTCAGAACAGAAGCTGTGAAATTATTTATAGCAGAGACATAGAGAAGCCATATTGCGCTAGTAAGAAAGTGGCTGAGCTACCAAGTCGGGATCGATCACATTTCAGATTCTCCGTTGGATTTTGTCAATAACTCCGAGGTGAATAGCAAGTGCACCCGACCAGATTTGACAGCAGTATTCAATACACGGCTGGATGGTAGATTTATATATGTGCAGGTTGGATTCGGACAGGAAAAACTTCCTGGCCCTACACAGTGAATCGACCTTCCCAACAGCAGATTTAGCTATGGATTCGATGTAGTCATTCCACTTGAGGTCTGCTGAGAGAATTAACCTGAGGAGGCGCAGTGTTTTACTTTCAGGGAGACTAGCCTGACCCAGGCTAATGGCGGATAGGAGTGATTGCCTCTTTTGGTTGATAGTTAACAGCTTCGTTTTAGAAGCATTACAATTCACGAGCCATTTCTTACTCCAGATTGGAGGTCTTTTTCAAGCTCAGCAGGTAGGTTTGTTTATCAGCCTCAGAGGATTTTTGATCGAAACGAGAGTAAATGGTGGTGTCGTCAGCGTAGATGCCTACATGGGATTGATTACATCAGGGAGATCGTTGACAAAGATCAAAAAGCGTAGGACCTAGAATACAGCCTTGAGGGACACCTTCGTTCGTATAAAATATCGGGAGTCATGTCCGTTCAATACTACATTCATTACGCGATTTGAAAGGAAGGAATGGATTAGATCAAACAATCGTCCAGTTATACCATAGTCCCGTATCTTGCGTAGAAGGCCGTTCACCGTTCTTATCGAGACCTTGGTATATGTATTCAGTGATGGTCGTTATTATATCAGCACTAGAAATGGTGAAGCAGAACCCATACTGTTTGTCAGAGAAGAGACTTTGGCTTTGAAATGTTGAATTACCTCGGCGTTGATAATGGTCTTGAACAATTTGCTAAAATTCGGTAGGAGGCTGATAGGACAATAATTAGAGGGGTCCGAGAGTTCTTCAGAATTCTTAAATATAGGAACCACAGAAGATGACAAGAAAGCAAGAAAAAGAGAGACATTTGTTATGGAGTTTGGAGAGGACAGAGGAGAGTTCAGGGGCGCATTTGGACATTGATTGGAATTCCGTCACTTCCGCTGGCTCAATGTGGGTCAAGCTTTGAAATTATGTTAGAGACCAGCGAGGGGGTAACGTGGACGTCGTTCAGTTAGGCCTCAGTTCTAGGTGGGAAGTGAGGTACAGATAATCCAGACGAATCTAATGTCGTGTTGGTGGAGAATCTGCGAGCAAAGCACTTGGCCTTGTCCGCTGAAGATGTTAGGAACGAAAATACATTGGTTAGAGGGGAGATTGATGGATTACTGTTAACGTGTTGAATTACACAAATTCTACTGTATTAAAATTGAATATATATATATATATATATATATATATATATATATACGACATGGTCGCAATATCAAAGACAGAAACACAGTCAATAACCGACAAAGATATGATTGACATCAATTAAACGACAACCTGAAAATGCAAAACTGCTTAGAAATGTTGGTTTATATAGGTTTTAAGTTTCTGGCCGAAAAGAAGAAGTCGGAACGGAGATATATATATATATATATAGATAGATAGATAGAGAGAGAGAGAGAGAGAGAGAGAGAGAGAGAGAGAACAAAGAACTTAACGTTTACCCGACAGCTCCTGCGTGTGCAATTTCTCTCTGGCTACCCACCCTACTCTACATCAGTGTCACTGTTGTGCCTATCAAGACGAATGCATCGTTGTTCGTGGTGATCCAGAACCAAGATATTTTGCAACATACACGATTTGGTGCGCAATGATATGTAGTGATCTTTTTCCTTTTCTTTTTTTGTTTAAATATGGATTGATAACGAACTTGCCTGGATGCTGGACAATTGTGGCAATAAACGACATCAAGAAAAGGTAGGTGACTTTTCGTTTTACCAGTGTGTACTCTACTCTCGTGAATATTATAAAAGTTTTGCTAGTTTAAGAAAGAACATACTTAAGATGGAACATCATACATTTTCTAATTTGAAATTAAAGAAATTACATGTGTGAGGTTGAACTTATGCCAAAGCATGCATAGTGTTGGCCATTTACCCGATTAAAATATGTAAATTGAGACGTGGTTACTGCTTATGGTCGAATAGTCGTACAAGCACTGGTATAATACAATGAAAAGAAAAGACGAACTTTTGAACATAACAGAACTTTACTCTGTTGTGTGTGTCTTTAAAGCAAAAACAAAACTTTGAATGAAAAGAATAAAAAATAATAATAAAAGAAAAATATAAGTGGCCTCTCAATTTCTCAATTTCTTTCATTTTTTAGTTGATATAAGAAAAAAGAGGGGAATACATGAAAAAAGATATGTTGTACTTTTACGAGATGGGACCTCAAGATTTCAAAGATTTCCTTCAAAATATCACAAAGGAGTTAGTCGATGCCGAAAGGTCGATAATATACTCGCTAAAAAAGCAAAGGACACCTAAAGCAGATCAGTCTTTTAGTTGACAGGAGTGACGGACTATGAAATCCAGAGTGGATTGAGTTAGCACTCGAATGAATGAGTAAAAAAATGGAAAAAATAAAGAAAGAATAAAGGAACAAATGGGAACGATAGAGAACAGATTTAATGTCCAACTGAAAGGCCGTGGCAAAAGATGCGATAAGTTAGTTATGAATATGAGTAAAGTACAGAAAACTCTTGATATTGACAAAAATACTCGCGAGATAAATTTTATATATTATGTAATCACGTGTCTCGGAATAGTGATTTTCTAAGTGTAGATTAGATATGGCATAAGGCCAAAACTATGGAGCACCTAGTGAGCGTCGAACTCACTACTCAGTTGTAATTGTTCTAGCTCTGGCTATAACACCACGTCGAGGTGCACAATACGTCTCAGATGGACGACATACTTAGTGGCAGTTGAAATAAAAAAGGGATTTTTTTTCAAGCAAATTGTGTTCTGGCCTGATTCATAAATATGACTAATGTTAAGAGACAAACAGAGTTTACGTAAGGAAAAGTGTTTCCTTTCATGGAAGAAACAAGGGCACAGTTGCTGGAAGTAGATGGGTGAGGACAGTGTCACCTTTGATATAAATAATTTTGTATTACTTTTGTTAGTAAGTATTGTTCTGCATTGTTGATTGATTTTAGGTGCTCGTGCAGAGAGAGCTGCGATGGGCATATTTTTAAAAATCCCCTAAAAATGTTTTTTGCATGTTTTTGTGTGTATATGTTTTATACAATTGCCTCGATTGCATGTAGTGAAGTGGATGGAGGAGAGATACAACTAAAACCTTCATATGTGAACATTTTAAAACATAACATGGCAAGAAGTGTAATATTAAATTGACCGGCAAAAAAATGATTGGTAAAAATATATTCTGGCATATAAATTCTTGACATCAAAAAAATACAGGTTGCAACAAAGGCTTGAAAGGTAATAGCCGACAAAGATGTGATTGACGTCAATTAAGCGACAACCAGAAAAAGTAAAACTGGAAGTACTTTTGAGTTATATACACGTCTGAGGATTCTAGCCAAGGGAAAACAGGGAGAGAACAGATCTCCCCCGATTCTCTCTGGTTACCCTTCTATTACACACAACAGTCATCGACGATTAATAAAAATCTAAGTTTATATCTTTACGTGTTCTTGTTACGTGTTGTCAGTCATTGTTACAAGGATACGTTTATATAAAAATAATATTAATAATATCTAAAAAGTTATAGTAAGGGATTCTATTGAGTCCTACTTGTTATTACAAAATGTATACTTTATTGTGATTACAGACTGTTTCGAACATACATTTATATATAAAAATAATATTAATAATGTCTAAAAAATTATAGTAAGGAATTCTATTGAGTCCTACTTGTTATTACAAAAAAGTTTTAATTCATGAAGTAGTCGTAAAAATAAGGAAATTAGAAATAGAACGTTTGGAAGATGGTAGAAATTTCGAGTAAATTCCAGTAAATTCGAGAGATTTCGAGAAATATGCAAATTAGATGTTAGCCTCTATAAAAATAGGTTTCGAGAAGAGAGTAGTTAGTTGTTAACAGGATTTGCTGACATTATCAACTCCGGCCTGATTCTTGGGTATGTGCACCCAGCCAAAAGAATCTTTAAGAAAAGTTGCCGACCAACTAAAACCTGAAAGAGAACCTCGTGGAACTAAATGGGTAAATAGATCTTTTTGACTCTTTCATTGATCATACTGGAAATTATTCCATATGTACACATTTGAGGACTTCTCTTTCCCTTTTCTTCTCGTAACATTCGCCAGTAGTAAACTCTATGCTTCTGTTTTGAATGCAAAAAAATTCTAAATTTTGTATTGATCTTATTTGGTATTTATCGTAAATTAAATATTTGTCTGTGATTTAACTGAGTTTTGGTCAATAATATTTTTTGTTACACGCAACACTCGTGACAATAGTTGCTTTTCTGGTTATACAACACTTAAACGCATTCTTCGGGTCTGAAGTCTACGACTAAGCATGTAGCAGATAATTACGGCTTGGTATTGACAGCAGTTTGTACTTTTTACACACACACACGTATATATATGGTGTGTATTTAGGCAGCATTTTCCATTAATGCATGTTTCATTAAATAATATAGACAAGTGTTGTCTATTTTATGTAAATTTCTTTACATGCACGAGTTTATTTATTTGAAAGGCCAGGAACAAACTCGGACAGACCCACGCTTCTCTGCCATTCTGAAGATGAGATTTTGATCTCGAAATATTAATGTATAATAAATAGGTAATACCCAACAACTTCTTTACCTTCCTTTATTTTACTCAACGCATTGTGGCAGCCTTCAAGACATAACCATATACCTATTATACATAATGCTTCAAGCAAATTACAAAACTTTACGAATTTATAAATATTTAATAATTGCCTGTATTGCAGTTTCATCAATGAAAGAATGAAGAAAATTTAGGGTGAATCGGACGAGTTCATTTTTGCTTCTTTGCCTTGTAAAATTTTGCGTTGTAACAAAAGAATTATGGCCGGTAGTGTACGTATCCAAGGAACCTTATTTGTCTCTTCCTGATATTTAGTATCAGTTTTTTTCTCGTTTGCAATCTTTTCAACACGTCATCGTTACACACGTGTTCTGCCCACGGTATCCTCAGCATCCTCCTGTAAAACAATATCCCTGCTGCCTCAAGGCTCCCCTTCATCCTTGATGAGATCGTCTCGCATTCACTTCCATACAGAAGGACAGACATCACATAGCAATTCAGCAATTTTTTCTTTGTTTCTACAACTGAGTAACAACTTCGTTGCTCATTGGATGTTCAAAAGTTGTGTCCTTGTAACACATCTAAGCCATGCTTCGTTAATCACTATATTTTTAAAAAATGGAATCACCCGACATGGTGCTATGGTTAACAAGTTTGTTTTAGTTACGACTATAAAGTTACATTGATTCTTACTGCCGGTCCATCTGTTTTACTAACCTGTAGCAAGAGTTCACCTTTCGTTCTCATTGTCCTTTAAACTCTCACGGCATTCTCAGCATCCTTCTGTAGAATTATATTTCTGCTGACTCGAATCTTTCATTTTATATGCGAGATTATCCAGCATTCACTGGCATATTTTTATCATTTCACCTCAAGCAAGGCAAGACCGCTACTAGTGCACGGGGTGGGGGGGTTACAGTGAATGAAAAGACTGGGGTTATTGAAAAAAGGAAAAAAGATTAACAGAATTCAAGAAGATAAAAGATAATTGACGTTGCATTTAAATTTATTGGAGATTGTAACAACCAGGGAAGCAGCTAAACAGAAAGGAATTCTACAGCCGGAAAGTGCGAGAAAAGAAACTGTTTGAATAGGATTGATAGTTAAATTTAACTATTTCAACGGTAAAAGGTTAGGACTTGAATGGCAGTCTAGTAGAACGCTTAAATTCCTGTTGTCGGGGCACCAGGGAAAAAGGTCGTCAGAGCAGTTAGCATGAAAATATTTGCAGAAAAGACAGCGGAAAGACACGTCTCCTCGGTGAGACATTGACTGAAGTCGAGTTGCCAAGTCAGGATCGATTATATTGCAGATCTTTCTTTAGATTTTGTCATGAACATCGTGATGAATACTAAGAGCACCAGATCAGATATATCAAGTGTATTCTATGCACGGACTAATGATAGATCTACCAATGTTAACCACTGATTCGAGGTTCTTTTAAGAGCAGCAGCTATGTTCACTTTTGCGGCTTTGGAAGATTTCCTATTTAGACAGGAGTAAATGATATGTCATTTTCATAAATGTCTAGTTGACATCAGAAAGACCATTGATGATCAGAAATAGCCTAAGACCAAGGATAGAGTCTTGAGTGACATGCGCGTCCGAATGAAAATGTCTGGAAACGGGCCCGGTGAAAACGACCTTCATTTAATAATGCACCACAACGCACATCCAGGGTCAGAGCAGTTAGCATGAAAATATTTGCAGAAAAGACAGCGGAAAGACACGTCTCCTCGGTGAGACATTGACTGAAGTCGAGTTTCCAAGTCAGGATCGATTATATTGCAGATCCTTCTTTAGATTTTGTCATGAACATCGAGATGAATACTAAGAGTACCAGATCAGATATGGCAAGTGTATTCTATGCACGGACTAATGATAGATTTGCCAAAGTTAACCACTGATTCGAGGTTCTTTTAAGAGTATCGGGCACGTTTACTTTGGCGGATTTGACGGATTTCCTATTGAGACAGGAATAATATGTCATCTTCATAAATGTCTGCTTGACATCAGAAAGACCATTGATGGTCCGAAATAGCGTAAGCCCAACGATAGAGTCTTGAGGGACAGTCGCGTCCGTGTGAAAATATATGGAAACTTACCCATTGAAAACGACTTTCATTTCACGATTTAAGATTGGAGTTATCAGAGAAGAAGCCAACAAGAGAAATTCCATAGGCGAGAAGTGCGAGAAAATAAACTGTTTGAGTGAAGGTACAGCTTACAATCAACTATTTCAACGGTAAAAGGGTGGGAACTGGATGCCAATCGAGTAGAGCACTAAACTTCATGTCGTCAGAGCACTAGAAACACAAGCTCTTCAGAGTAGTTACCATAAAAATATTTGCAGAACAGCGGAAAGCCACGTGACGTCGATGAGAAAGTGACTGAAATCGAGACCTTATCTCAGGCTCGATTACATTGCAGATCCTCCTTGGAATTTGTCAAGATATAGAGATATTGGTGTTTTCGACTATGCTTCGCTGAGGCGGCGGCGGAGTGGGCGTGCGGCGTCGTCGTAGTCGTAGGCGCTGTCATCTCGCATCGGCGGCGGCGGCAGCGGTATCGGAGGCAGCAGAAATGGCAACGGCTAACGGCAAAACGGCGGACGACGTGCAGCAGCGCCAGCAGTGAACCACGGAAGCCGGTAACGGTGTGCCAGGGCTAGACGGACGAGATCTAAAGCACACGACAGGCTGCGGATGTGCGTTGTGGTGCAGCGGATACCGACTCGAAACGACAAATCGGGGTGCCGAGTTCGAATTCCAGTTGAATTCCTTGCATTCACTTATGCACAAATACCCTTGGGAAAGGTATTAATCCGTTTCTTCTCTCCGGTTATGGGTTAAATAATAGGACAGATTAGGTTCTATAGCCTTGGCTAACAACCAGTCTACCGCAGAAAGCAATGGCAACCTACTGCGGGATAATCTTCTGCCCAGTCAGTCATGTCTCTTTCGAGACATGATCGTCAAAGCGTGTATCACGTATGGCACCTAACTGACTGTTAGAGATATTGATATGCTACAGGATTTCAGCAATTTCTTCTTTTTTTTTCTAATGACGTTTTCCTGTTTCTTTATATTTTGCTTAGCTTTTGGAAGACACTTTTTGCAGTTCCAGCGGGTTTCTGTGTCCCACTTTTTGTTGTTTCTAACAACACTTCCCAGACAGTTAAATTTCTTCGTTTGCTTGCAAATTAGACTTGCTCTCTTGCTAACGACCATACATCTTGTCTTCTTACATTGTCTCGGAGCTGTTGTAATTATCTTAATGCGTTTAACATCAACTCGGTTTCGGCTGCATATCTTTGGCTTAACAAAAATTTATCTTAGAGTAGAAAAAAATTTGGGAAATGAGCAATCACCGTAGCGAATGGCTATCGGTCAGTCAGTCAGTTAAGTGCCATACGTGAAACACGCTTGGGCGATCATGTCTCTTTCGAGACATGACTGACTGGGCAGAAAATTATCCCGCAGTAGGTTGCCATTGCTTTCTGCGGTAGATTGGTTGCCAGCCAAGGCTATAGAATCCAATCTGTCCTGTTATTTAACTCATAACTGGAAGGAATAGACGGATTAATACCTTCCCCAATGGTATTTGCGAGTAAGTGAATGCAATGGATTCGGCTGGAATTCGAACTCGGCTCCCCGATTTCTCGTTCCGAGCAGATATCCAATGCACCACAAAGCACACCGGTAATACAGCTTATTACAGTATTAACCCTTGAAGAGTTCGAGTATATCTGCAGAGTGGAATACATCGATCGTAAAAAGCTCCAACGCAATGTTATGTACTTACAATCATTGCCACGGGAGCAATAAAGCACCAACAGGCACGGAAAAGGAAGAACGGTTCCCTACCAAGCATCATTTTGATATCATCCGCAAATCTCTTGTAGCCTGAAAATAGTAAACAGGGTTAAATAAACGACGGAAAAACGTGACACAGAAGTTAGAAGCCGCGGAGGAATAGCGAAAGATGCCTTTCTGAAACTAAGAAATGGAGAAAAATTAAGAAAACGTCGTTAGAAAAAAACAACATAAAAATATAATACCGAACTATTAGGTAATATATGATAGGTATATGAATGTTGGACAAATTTCCTCGCAGAAATAGCTTATTAATTTCAACGCCTTCAAAGGAAAAGGTTCTCTATTACTCATCTGAAAGAGCCATTATTCCCGCCCATCATCATGGTTGATGCTAACCTCCAGATGAGCGATACTTTATGGCTTCTTGGGTTAACATTCTCGACTGACATGTAGTGGAAAGATTTTATTAAATATTATAAGACAATTTTTCTTTTCAGCATCTATCTTATATACATGGTTCAATGGGTAAATTGTCGGTAACGTTTATATTTTTAATTGTTTTTTTTTATTTGTTTTTGTTTTGGCCAGTAGATTAGGATCAGTTGGGTAGTTTTTGTTTTTTTTTAATCGTGTCACTCCGAGCAAAGCGGTAATGCCACTGATGTGCAGGGGGCTACATAAGAGTAAAAAGATTAAGTAGAAGAGAGGAAGACGAACCAGTTAGAAAGAAGCAAGAGAAGTATGGGAATGACAGTTGCAAAGGTGGAGAGAAAGGAAAGGATATACGGGATGGTGAAAGAACTAGAGTCTATTGAGAAAAAGATCATCAAGATTTAATTCATCCCGCCAGAAATTCGGTAACGGTATGCTGTACTGCTTGGCATTCGAACCGGAAGATCCAATACAAACATTTCAGAATGTTTGAATGTCAATATGAGGACAGTGCATAGGATTCAGAAAGAGCTGAGTCCCTCCAGTGGTCATTGGGAAGTGGTTGAAAATGACCACTAGTGATGGCAACTTTATGTCGCCATTCATCTTCCGAGAGGACCTCAGACTTAACACGGAGGCCTACATGAAGAGCCTTGAAGTGGTCATGCTGCAGTGGTTTTAAGAGGGAGTGTGCCGGAAGACATGTATGACATGACTCTCGAGCGAAGAAAATCGCTCATGGCTGTCAGACAATTTTTGTGACCACATCACCCCTTAAATCTGGCCACCTCCCCAGATTGTAAACCACTTGATTATTATGTGTGGAGCACAAGACCAACAAAACTTCTTGTGATGCCAAAGATGAACTGAAGGCAAGGATTATGGCAGCATTCACCAGCTTAAGGAGACCATCGAAAAGACTTCCAGAATATTCCCAAGTTGTCCGGAACCCATGGTTGAAGCCAATGGTGATATTATTGAATATATCTACTCGTTAGTACTTCAAGATATTCTTCTGTATTTTGAGTAAATATATCTGTTAAAATTGGATATTAGTATTATTTTCATTTTTGCGTAATTTAGACAATTTTTTCATCGCACCCTGCATTTATAACACTGGCATTAATTCCCAAGTTGTCAGGAGCCCATGGTTGAAGCCAATGGCGATAATATTAAATATATCTACTTGTTAGTATTTCAAGATATTCTTCTGTATTTTGAGTAAATAGATCTGTTAAAATTGGATGTCGTTATTATTTTCATTTTTGCGTAATTTAGACAATTTTTCCATCGCACCCTGCATGTATAACTCTGACTTTAATTCATGCTTTAAGTATTACTTATTAATTATTAATTGGAGTAGATAGATCTATCTATCGCCCGGTTCACACTCCACCCACGTCTATTGAACAGGTGAAGAGGCTCATCCCTTGTTTCCTGTTTAGGATGTGGTTTCCGGCTTTCTTTTTTCCAATCGTTTTACTCTTACGTAGCCCCCTGCGCATCAGTGGCGTTATCGCCTTGCTTGGGGTGATATGATTAAAAAAAAAAAATACTGCCACATATATGATTTGTTGCTACTGCTATATATTCAGAGATTTTTGATAAAATCCAAAGAACTTATAATAATATTTGTCCTGACCTGGTTTCAGGTACTTTACCGTCGTTTTAATGTAACTTCCCCTGTGCCTTTTCTATTAATACGAGATGAAACCGTAAGTTCTATGCTAATAGTTTCTTCCTTTTTGTTTAACTTCTTGTTTGCGGACCATTCATCCGGCTCTACGGTTTCCAGTCAATTTTGATTTAAATCCAATATCAAGAAACATTATGTCAACTACTGATCTGACCTAGATAGACATAAGCTGAGTAATGGTTCATGCCCTGAATAAATGTCCTTATTACAAATGGATACATTATCTACTGTCTTCTTGGTTAGTATTCTATTTGTCAGTCAGTTAAGTGTCATACGTGATACACGCTTAGACGATCATGTCTCGAATGAGTCATGACTACCTGGGCAAAAGAATATCCTGAAGTAGGTTGCCATTACCTTCTGCGGTAGACTAATTGTTAGCCAAGGCTATAGAACCCAATCAGTTCTGTTATTTAACCCATAACTGGAGAAAAGAGACGGGTTAATACCTTTCCCAATGGTATTTGCGCGTAAGTGAATGCAAGTAATTCAACTGGAATTTGAATTCGGATTCCCGATTTGTCGTTCCAAGCCGATATTCCTGCACCACAACGCACATTCGCACGTATCGGTCCTTAATAATGTTTATATTTTTTTTTGTTCTTTCACAGTCAGTAACCCCGTGTGTCTTAGTGGCTTTGTTACCTTGCATTTGGTGAAATGATAAAAAAGATTTATGGTAAAGGATCAAGAAATGCGAGCAAAATGCGGAGTGCAATTTTTATTTACGCCTTGAAAGATCCTGGGCCATAAAAATATAAATTTCTTTGCATATGTTGGAATTAGGAACAATTTCGCCTTTCGATACACTATATTCAAAAAGCCAAAAACCACTTCGTTTAACTCATCTATTTACCTTGGAAAAGTAACTTCGACAGAAAACCTCGATTTGGGAATTGTGTGCATTATGGTACAGTAGATATCGGCTTGGAACGACAAATCGGGGACCCGAGTTCGAATTCCTTGCATTCAATTACTCAAAAATACCCTTTGGAAAGGTATTAATCTTTCTCTTTCCTCCAGTTCTGGGTTAAATTATAGGACAGATTGGGTTCTATAGCCTTAGCTGGCAACCAGTCTACCGCAGAAAGCAATAGCAACCTATTCCGCGATAATTTTTTGCCCAGTCAGTCATGACTCATTCGAGACATGATCGCCCAAAGCGTGTTTCACGTATGCCACTTAACAGATTGCACCAGGATGGTAGCAGAACCATTGTACTCAAAGAATCCAGTTAGACTTGGCGCTGCACACACCTTCCGAACGAAATAACCCCAGGCTAGACCTGCACCTAGATTATTTGATAGAGTGACGCGAAATTTGCTCGATTGCAGCGTTATTCTAAACTGATTGCTCTATCTTCACGCTTGTTGGCACAGGAAAGTGTGCAGTATTGGTATACATAGCTGGTGTCGCTTACGCGCATACCGTACCCTTCCTGCGAAATTTTATTTTCACATGACAGAAATGTTCACCTCATCTATTCTATGGGAAACTGTAAAGCTACAAAACCCGATATCCTTGCGATTTTCAAGCATTCTTGCAGAATCCGTCACTTAATTGTTTGCTTTTTGTGCGCACTGTCGAACATCGGAGAAGAAACCTCTCGAAAATTTTCATCCGCAAAATCTTAGCCATTTTACAAAAGAGATGGAAAAGCAAATTTTGCGTTTCAACGCAAAAGAACTGCTTCAACTTTTTTTTTTAATCATATCACCCCGAGCAAGGCGGTAACGCCACTGAAGCGCAGGGGGCTACGTAAGAGTGAAAAGATTGGAAAAGAGAGAGGCGGAAACCACATCCTAAACAGGGAACAAGGGATCAGCCTCTTCACCTGTTCAATAGACGTGGGTGGAGTGTGAACCGAGCGATGGTTTACTCTATCTACTCCAATTGAAAAAAAAGAGAACAGTGAAAAGATTGGAAAAGAGAAAGCCGGAAACCACATCCTAAACAGGGAACAAGGGATGAGCCTCTTCACCTGTTCAATAGACGTGGGTGGAGTGTGAACCGGGCGATAGATAGATCTATCTACTGCAATTAAAAAAAAAGAGAACAGTGAAAAGAATGGAAAAGAGAAAGCCGGAAACCATATCCTAAACAGGGAACAAGGGATGAGCCTCTTCACCTGTTCAATAGACGTGGGTGGAGTGTGAATCGGGCGATAGTTTAATCTATCTACTCCAATTGAGGAAAAAATAAATAAATAAATAAATAAAAGAATGAAAAGAATGGAAAAGAGAAAGCCGGAAACCATATCCTAAACAGGGAACAAGGGATGAGCCTCTTCACCTCTTCAATAGACGTGGGTGGAGTATGAACCGGGCGATAGTTTAGTCTATCTACTCCAATTGAGGAAAAAACAAATAAATAAATAAAAGAATGAAAAGAATGGAGAAGAGAAAGCCCGAAACCACATCCTAAGCAGGGAACAAGGGATGGGCCTCTTCACCTGTTCAATAGTCATAGGTGGAGTGTTAACCGGGCGATAGTTAAGTCTATCTATTCCAATTAAAAAAATTATATATATATATATATATGTTAAGATGGTGTTTTAACTCAGTTTTAACTTAATTAAAGTCCAATCAAAGAAATAGAGAAAAAGACACAAAAATAAAAAAATGAAAAAAACTTAAAATTAAGCATAAATAAATACAAAATCCTGACTTACTAAAATTACAAAAACTCTAACCAACCCTTACATACATGCTTCACTGCCAGTTGACAAAAGAAGAAAGAAAAAGTTATTTTATCTAGTGGCCAGCAGAGGAATGATTTGTGGGTAGGTTGGAAATTCAACTAGCTAAAAAAAACAATACACAGGGACAAGGAATTTAACAGGACTTATAGGTAATCTTGATACATTTGGGAAAAGTATTAGAATAATTCAGAACTTCTACTGAAGTGAGCTGCCTGTATACGTATAGTATTTCAAATTAGTAAGTGTATCAAATTAGTAAGACTTGTAAGATACAACGTTGAACAAATGATGTCTTCCTATGATCTTTCACACTTTATCTGGTCGCGTATACGTCGTCTCTTGGCGTTGGTTTTCTCTTCTGACGGCATTTTTCTTTGTGTTTTGAACTGATAGATTCAGTTTCTTTCTTCGACTTGATAACACTACTGACAGTTTTGAAATGGCTGGCACCAACAATATCCGCGATCTCTCTGTAAGGCTTGCCAGTGTGTTCGTGCAGCGCATTAATTTTTGTACGCTTCTTTAGATATATTGTCCATCGCCGACAATGTCCGTTGGACAAGTAATTGACAGTCGAGACAGTAGGGTCTGGGCGTGATAAAAATCTGATGCAATCACGGATGACGCAATGTTTTTTATTGATAAACAAATGTCATTATACGCGGCGAAAATAGATTCATATTGCTGCACACCACTTGGCGTTGTTTTTCTTTCCGACCGCATTTTCCTTCACGTTTTGAACTGATAGATCCAGTTTGTTTCTTCGACTTGATAACACGACTGACAGTTGAAAGGATTGCAACAACAATATCTGCGATTTCTCTGTAAGGCTTACCAGTGTGTTCGTGCAGCGTTATAAATTTTGTACGCTTGCTTAGAGTAATGTCCATCGCAGAAAATGGCTGTAAGACAACTAATCGAGAGTCGAGATAATAGTGATAAAATCTGATGTAATCACTGATGACGCAATATTTTTTAAAGCCAAACAAATGTCACCATACACCTCGAAAATAGATTCATATTGCTGCACACCACTGCAAATGACCTAATCTGAGGCAAAAATAGAAATCAATTACACCCTGTCATTCCAGTTGGTCTAAAAGTGACCGTATAGTGAAAGAAAAAAAAACTAAGGCAGTTGTTTCAGTTAATTTACACAATGATATTATATGTATACTAATTAGTTTTATTCAGTCTTTACAGCCATGCGTTCATGAGAGGAAACTTTCTATCATGATTCATTATTGGCAACCACAATCTTAACGTAAGACATGCAGATAACACCATTAATAGCAGACACAAAAAAAAACTCTAGGAAATCCCGTAAAATGTATTAGAAAAAGAAATAATGTATCGTTGTAACCGAGAGGAACAGCCCAAGATGGGAACTACAAATTAGAGATACCAAAAATTAGAACAATACTCTTAAAATAAATAGCCTAAATAATCACGGAAGTTGCTTAAGAGGAGTTGAAAATGTGCCTCCGAAATCCGAAGGCACACTGGAACAGCGAAAGTTACCTTCTACAAATAAAACAGTGTATTAAGAAACAGGAAAGTATTGTTGAAAACAAATAATAATGTTGAACTCTTATGTAATATAGATTCTTTTATAAGTCCACTAGCAGTATAGTCCGGCGTTACTCGGGTGTAATGAAAGCTTTAAAATTAATCTATGGTCCTGGAGCTCAGACACTTTGGATGTTAGCACGAAAGACTAAAAAGCAATAATTGTCTCCAGTTGAAACGAAACCTTAGATTGAAAGAAAAATGAATGGATCGAAGTCAAATTTTGATTCCTGGTATCGATATCAAATAATTTTTTTCCGTCGTAAACTGAATTTTGAAGGCTGTGTAAATTGTATCATTGCTGAGACTAAGAACTACAATTATACCTACTTAGAGCCAAACCCGAAGCAAAAACTAAAATAAAAGAGCTGAAACAAATACAGACATACAGGCAGATAAACAGACACACACACAAATATCTTGCCTTATATATATATATATATATATATATATATATATATATATATACCATCGATTTGCTGTACTATTGTAAGAACTGCAACTTTGAAACTTCTCAATATCGTTTCTTATGTCTTTGTCTATGAGTGTATCATATTTGATTAAAATCGGACCACGCCTTCGATAACCTGATTTTTCCGATTATCGATTTTTGATATTTATCGGGGGTACCTCGACACAAAACATAGCTAAGAACACTCGCAGACGCTTATAGTACAACTGTGTAAATTTTCAAGAAAATCGGTTCAGCCGTTTCGGAGTCTATAGGTAACGGACACACACACACACATACACACACACACACACACACACACACACATACACACACAGAGACAAATTTCCATTTATAAATAAGTTTAGATAAATGTTGGGTAGTCTCCTTACAGATGAAGAAGAGACTTGAGGTAACAGAAATGTGTTTCCACAATAGAACACTGAGAATACCATGGACTGAACGACAAATCGAAACAGAAATGAAATGTACAATTAAAATAAGAAAGACACAATTGAAATTTTTTATGAACTATAATGAGGAAAGGGGACTTACAGAATTTGATACTCACAGGGCATATTCATAACAAAACGAACAGAGGAAAGCGCTGAATAACTTAGCTAACAAACTTGTGTGAATGGTTGGCAGAACAGGTACTAGGAGGCACTGGATAAAAAGAATTATAAAAAGCTACAAAGAAAAATTGTGGAAAGCCGTGATTGTCTATGTCCTCGAAAACCATGGCGCATAGAAAACGAAGGTAACGAGAAGATATTCTGCAGAGATTTCAGGACTTAAATTTCATTTTACTTCTACGAAATACAAGGCACCGCCTCAAAATTGACATCACAAAGAGAAAAAGGTGGGTAAGACAAGGATGGGACTTCTCACCAGATCTATTCAACCTATACAACGAGACAATTCTTCGCGCTCTAGAATTTCTTCCAGGATTCATGATTGGCAGTTACAATCTGATACGCAGATGATACAGTGCTGATAGCAGATACAGAAAAGAAACTACAAGGCCTCCAACACGAAGTAGTTAAAGAAAGCGAACAGAAGGGACTTCGTATAAACTACAATAAAACTGAATACATGGTAACCAGTAAAAAGCGGAGCCCAAAAAGCCAACTAAAAGTTGGTGATATTAAAACCAAAGAGGTGTAGAAATTTAAATAGCTAGGAAGTGAGCTAACAGAGGATGGAAAGTGCAATACGAAGATCTGAAGGCATATTGGCATGGCCAAAGATGCATTCCAGAAGCTGAGTAGAGGATTAAGAGACAGGAAAATTTTGCTAAAAACAAGGAAAAGAGTGCTAGATTATTATGCGATGCCTGTCCTTCAATATGGACAATCTTATCTAAGACTTGAAGCAAACTAAATGTGATTCTACAGAAGAATGCTGAGGATACCATGGACGGAAAACGCGAGCAACGACGAGGTTTTGGAGAGGATGGACACGATAAAAAAAACGGATACTTGACATCAGGAAAAAACTGATTAAGTTTTTATGTACGTTGTGGTGCAGTAACTAAATTTTGTGTCCTATATATTATTAAAATTATCGCCAACGAGCACCTTTGATGATGTGTTGGCTGAAAGGATCCCAAGATGTACATAATGACGTCTACTTTATATATATATATATATATATATATATATATATATATTAAATCCAGAAATGTAGCTTGTAGATAAAATCCCAAAACCAGATTATATTAATATTAACTTTATAAATATTAAAAATATTCCAGATGAAGTGCTCAATGTGAATATTATTATCTATTTACAGAGACAAATATCTATATTTTTTTCAAGTGAACCTCCGAAAACTACATTGGTTGTATGGCCATTTCGGCGAGAAAAAACTCGTTTGTACAGCAACGATCAAAATCAAAGTTTTATTGCAAATATTAGACAAAAATTCACATTCCGGAAGGTCACTCAAAATAATTACATACACAGGAAGTTTACATTAAAGGGTAAAAGAAAGTAAATATGAAAAAATGAAGGGGAGGGGTAAGTTAAGAAAAAAAATTAAAATTTTTAAAAATTTGTCGTCTAGACATTGTTACAGATGGCAGGGAAGAAAAGGAAAATAAAAGACAGAGAAATAAATTTTTGTCACGTATTTGCAATAAAATTTTGATTTTGATCGTTGCTGAAGAGGTGAAATTTTTCCCACCGAAATGACCATACAACGAATGTAGTTTTTGGTGTTTTATTTGAAAAAAATATATATATAATAATTACCATGTGGGGAGTTAAATTCTATGTTCGTTTTATTTGTTTTCTTAAGACAAACTAACTTAAACAGTGCAAATGCTTTCCAACCATTGAGTATCAATATATATATATATATATACAAGAATAATGGATGCATCGATTCAGATGGCTTTTCTATGATCACCTCATACAACAAGATACACTGATGTAATGTGTTGTTTCCACTTGTAATAAATGTTATAATGTATTGACTCTGGTCGTCATCTGAGGTTAGGAGATAATCATAAGAGGTCACAGTATGTTATCTCTATCAAAATAAATCAAATTCTAGCAAAATGGAGTGAGATATTAAGTTTTGTATGAGGCACAAATGTTTGGGTAGAGGTATTACTGAAGTCATTGAGAGTTTTTGCTATGATCTGTATTGTAACGTAGTGAAACATGAATCTAAGATGAATTCTTACTTACCATAGAACCAGTTGATGGCGATTGGCTCCATAATTCCGATGAAAAGGATTGGGAATCCTCCAATGAATGAATCAAATATGTTCAGCAAATAATGTCCGCCCTAAACAGAATGAGAGAATGCAAGCAAGTTTAAATATATGTGTCTTGAAATTAGCATAAAAGATGACACTACAATATACTCACGCACCAGTAAGAAACCTGTCGTGGCGGACAGACATAATCTTGCTGCTGACCTTGAACGGGATCTACACTCTGTGGTGAACTGGGGCAAGAAATGGCTTGTCAACTTCAATTCATCTAAGACAAAGCTGTTGTCTGTCAACCATTGTAGGCGACCTCTCCTGCCTCTCATAAGCATGGACCAAGTGATTCTCCCTGAGAGCAATACACTACGCCTCCTCGGCCTTACCCTGTCCTCAGACCTCAAATGGAACCACTATATTGAATCCATAGCAAAATCTACTGCTAAGAAGGTTGGGTCACTATGTCGATCCAGGATGTTTTTTCCGCCTGAATCCATCCTGCATATATACAAGTCAACCATCCGTCCGTGCATGGAGTACTGCTGCCATTTATGGTTAGGCGCCCCTGCCGTTCTCCTCAGTGTTCTTGACAGGCTCCAAAGGAGAGTCTGTAATGTTATAGGTACTGATCTGGCGGCTCGACTCCAGCCACTTCCTCAGCGTCGAAATGTGGCCCCCTCTTTGTCTGTTCTATAAATACTTTCATGGCTTCTGCTCCAACGAACTTAAGTCACTGGTTCTTCCTCAACAGGTGTTTACTCGTGCAACCAGACTGGCAACTGAGTCGCACACATTCACAGTTAGGTTAGCCAAATGCAGACGACAATTCTACACCTGCAGCTTCTTCTCTCGCACTTCCCGCCTGTCGAACTCGCTCCGGTATTCTTGCTTTCCTGACGGCTACAACCTCCAGAAATTTAAATGCACAGTCAATACTCATCTACTAACCACTGGACTCTAGCTCTCTCCCCACCCCCGTATATCCTTCCCTTTCTCTCCACCTATGTATCTGTCATCGCACCTGCTTTCTCAGCTTTCTATTGCTCCTTTCTAACTAGTTTGTACTCCTCACTCTTTTCTAATTAATCTTTTTACAGTTATGTAGCCCCCCAAACATCAGTGGCATTTCCGCCTTGCTCGGGGTGAAATGATTAAAAAAAATAAATAAATAAAATAAAAAAATGAATCGACCACTATAAAATTCTAAGATGAATACAAAAACACCCTGAATAGGAGATTAAATAGTCCAACAAGCAGACGAGCATGGCTGTAGGGAGACGAGCAAGGCTAAACCGGACTGACTGGGCCAGCTGGCATGTGGGCAGCAAACAACACCATAGCATCATTTTCACACTGGGAAACACAGAAACGGCTTGCAGTCTTCTCGTTGAGAAATATGTCCTCATCAAAAACACAAAAGATAAATGCTGTTTCAAAATATAAATTTAGCCGCACAATATGGCATCGACGTTTTCCAGTTGGGAAATATCTACTCACTAGAGGCATAAAAGATAAATCCGGTAAACTGGAATTCTTGTTGAATATTATAAAACATCATTCAATGAATCCCAGGCCTAACAAATCAAACAACTTTTAAGCAAAATTCGACTTTATTCATCAACAAAGCTTCTTTCTAGGGTGATACATTGATTCCAATGCTTCTCTAACAATTCGACGCCATTTTTGTAGAACGATTTGTCTTTGGCGTCGAAATATACCTCCGTTTCTCATATCACTTCTTCACTGGATCGAAATCTCTTTCACTGGAGCATTCTTTTGAGGTCTGCAAACGGCCAGTAGTTACTGGAGGTCAGATATGAAAGACAGGGTGCATGTGGAAGCAAGTCGAAGTGCAATTCATGTAGTTTTACCATCGTTGCAATAGACTTGTGACACGGTGCATTCTTTTGGTAAAAGATCACCTTTTTCTTTTTTTGTGGCCATTTTTTGTAGTTTTCTTCCTTCAAAGGCACTAATAATGCTATATAATATTCGATATATATATATATATATATATATATATATATATATATATATATATATCGAATATTATATATATATATATATATAGAATAAAGAAATAGGGTTGTTCCAACGAGAGTAATTAGTATAAAATAAAAAGTGTGAGAAGACGTGAACGTTTTCTTTAAAATATATATTTATTGTTTGGTATTCATACAAGTTATGGAGTATTAATTTGTCATGATTTGTGCTACACGTGTTTCGAGTCTAAAATTGACTCTCTTTAGGCGAACAAATTCGTTGTTTTACGTTTGTTTTTCTCTGAGTATCTGATCATTCTGTTTAAAGTTAATAGGAAGTATGTGAAAAATAAGAACAGTAAAAACATACAAAAATAAGAACAGTAAGAAAACAAAAAAGTATATAATAAAATAAATTAAATTAGAATAATGTGAGTTCAATGCTGTTTGAATCGTCTCTTTTCTCTGTCAGCATGTGTCCTAATGGGTTGACCAGTTAAATAAATAAACAAACAGATGAAAGGGTAAAGTGTTGTCTTAAGGCATTCTGGCGCCTCTTTATTATCTTATGGGTTTGGTGATATTTTGTGTCTTTGTGTGTGTGTGTGTGTGTGTGTGTGTGTGAGGGCCTCTTTTATTTATGTCAGTTTGTGTGTGTGGGTGTTTTTTATTTATTGTGTGTATATGTATGCGTGTTTTTTATTGTGTGTATATGTATGCGTGTTTCTGTGTGTTTTTCGGTGTGTGTTAGTTGGATTGTATTCTGTGAGTGTGTGTCGCTATGTGTCTGTTTGCGTGTGTGGGTGTTTTTATTTATTTATTTAGTATGAATTGGATTTGCTTTTGAGATTGGTGTGTGTATTTTTTTTATCTATGAGTATATGTATGCGTGTTTCTGTATGTTTTTCAGTGTGTTTGTTTTTATGTTGTTTTGTTGAGCGAAGGTTTATATTTTTTTATGAATCTTTCTGCCTGCATTAGCAGAATCTCATAATTAATATTTTGATGGATTGGTTTGACTGAAAATAGGCCGTTACTGCATTCATGTAGATGTTTAGAGACATATAATTTCCTGTTATGTGATAATCTGATATTGCTCTTATGAAGTGAGATGCGATGATTTAAGCATTGTGTCGCTCCTACGTATATTTTTGTGCATCTGTCGCTTTTTATTATTTACTCTTCTCCCCCACTTGAGAGAGATGTGACACAAGGTCTTTTTTAATGTGGGGAACCTGAGCGCGTACGCCCAGGTACTGGTCAAATATTACCTATCCACCGCAGTGGATAGGTTCAGAACTAGTCTGAACTGGTCTAAACTGGTCTTATTTTGGTCATTGTCGCTCCCCAGCCAAAAGGCCGAGGCGCAACGGCGAAGTGTAGTTTATTGGGTGTAGTTTATTGTGGCCTACAATTGATGCGTTTGAGTCGAGAATTGAATAAAAAATGTCCGCTACACGAGACACGACAATGTGATTTCGCAACATGACAACGATAGGCCACATGTTGCAAAACCGGTGAAAATCTACGTGGAAACGCTTAAATGGGATATCTTATCCTACCCGCTGAATTCCTCAGACATTTCCCCGTCCGATTATCATTTGTTCTGATTTTCTGGCTGAGCTGCACTTTCATTCTTATGAAGATTCCAAAAAATGGTTCGATGTGGTTAGCCTCAAAAGAAGTGTCGTTTTTCCAGCATGGAATTCAAATGCTGACAGAAAAATGGGAAAAGTAGTGGCTAGCAATAGACAATATTTCCAGTGACATGTTTCTTACTGATTTTTTAAAATAAAACATAACTTTTCATAAAAATGGTTCGATGTGGTTAGCCTCAAAAGAAGTGTCGTTTTTCCAGCATGGAATTCAAATGCTGACAGAAAAATGGGAAAAGTAGTGGCTAGCAATAGACAATATTTCCAGTGACATGTTTCTTACTGATTTTTTAAAATAAAACATAACTTTTCATAAAAAAAAGAACTATATATATAATTGTAAACAGACAATGTTACGGAAAATCCCGAAGATTAACGAAATAGTTTAACAACCGACACATTGAAATTATTTGTTTGAGCATTATTTTTAATCGATACACGTATTAGAGTAGATATTCAGTTTTTAATCAAACAGTATTATATATTTATTTCTACCAGCCTGATTATTTACGATAAATTTTTATTACGAAAATGTGTGCCATTCGGCAGGGTGACACACATTTTCAAAGAAATAATTTCATATATATATATATATATATATATATATATCAGAACTAAATTAGATCACTACGCAATATTATTAAAAAGTGCTCAATACAAACATAATATATACTTTTTATAAACTTCAAATAATTAAATAAACGAAGAATAATGCGAGAAAATGAAACATTATTTGGTTCAACCCACCGTTTAATTTAGAAGTAAATTTCAAAACAGAGAAAAAATTTTTTCAGTTATTTAATAAACATTTTTCTTTAAATTTCGGAACTTCCAAAACTATTCAATAGAAATACACTTAAATTAAGATGGGTAAAGCAGTGGCTAGCAATGTACAATACTTTCAGTGACATTGTATTTGTAAATACAACATTACTTTCCATGAAAAATCAGCGACAATTTATTCAAGATCCCAATAATATAGCAGATAGCCAATAAAAAATTGAAGGGCAAAAAATAAAACACTATGTTACTTGCTTATAAAATACTAGGTAGTAAAGATGTTGTACGAGATGGTAGTTAACTTACATAGGTAACCATTGCGAGTCCTATGAGAAAGTAGATTACACTCAGTCCGAATCGAAAAAGAATCGAAGCCCTTTTCTTGCGCAGAACCGAGGCGTAGTCATCAATCAAGGCTGTGAACACTAATTCGGTACCTGAAAACTAAAAAGAAAAAAAGTTCACACTCAGCTCGAAAATTATTAGAAATATGCAGTTATTGCGAAATATATACAATTAAAAATATACAATTAAAAATATACAATTAAAAATGTCACATTTACAACATAATCGATGCGAAAGCAACTGAATGGCTCAACAATAAATTATAATGGTTGTGAACTTCAGATTACAACGAGATAGCAAAACTCATTATAATGGCAGCCCATTAAGTCAACGATGACCTTCAACTTCTCTAGTGCGTTCGCAGTGAGTTGTTGTTTATGAGGAATTGGTTCCGTTGATGGCCCCTTGGCGGATTTCGTAGAGCAACTTTTAAAGTAAGGCTTAATTCATAAGTATTCCCGTGCCAGGTTGGAATAGGTCTTTTCTATGCAGTATGGGGTACTCAGTGAGTTTGATCCTCTCTGGGTAACCCATACTTTCGTCTTTAAACCACATATAAGCAGAAACCGTCACACATCTTTTACGGATGACAGTCTGGTTGTCTTTGGAGTTTACAATAGAATACTTGACGAAGAGTGCTAGAGAATTGGGGGGAAATTTGATCTCTAGTAAAAGCCACACCTGACTACTCAATAAGTAATAACGGTACGAATATTAGACAGCAGAGTTGCGATATTGTGACTTTCTTCTATGTGCCTTGTCCCTTCAGGACGTAGGCGATCATGGTCTTCCACTTTTTCCTATCCCTGGTGGCTCTGAGCACGCCTTCTCCTGTTACACCATGCAATCCTCGTTCCGTCATCCACCTGATTAGGTCCTTCAAATATGTTATCCCTTGCTTTCCCCTGTCTCTTTTCCCTCTATCTGGCCTGTTAGTATCAGATTCTCCAAGCCCTCCTTCCTCATTGCGTGCCCCAGGAACTTCAGCTGTCTCTTCCTGATGCTCAGTATTAATTTCCGTTTTGTTTCGATTATTTCCAAGACCTCATCATTGCTCACAGGCTCGATCCATGATATTCGCAGTATTCTTCTGTAGAACCACATTTCAGTTGCTTCAAGTTTTTCCTTTATCTTTGATGACATTGTCCACATTCACTGCCATATTGAAGGACGGACAGCACCTAGCAATCCAGTACTCTGTTCTTTGTTTCTAGCGAAATTGTCCTGTTTCTTAATACTTTACTCAACTTCTGGAATGCTTCCTTCGCCATGCCAATTCGCCTTCGGATCTCTGTGTCGCACTTTCCGTCTTCTGTTATAACGCTTCCCAGGTATTTAAATTTTGACTTTAAGGATGTAGAAATATGATATTGCTGACGTAATGCCCCCATAAGTCCTGTCAGGATTCGTCATTCGTGCCCACAATTTTCACAATATAAGATATGCAGATGACACAATGCTGATATCAGACGCGGAAAGGAAGCCTCCTACAGAATGTAGCGAAGGACAGCGAGAAGTAAGGTCTAAGCATAAATTTCAAGATGACTGAATGCATGTTCATCAGCCAAAAAGAGGAGCCGAAAATGCCCAATACAGGTCGAGGATAGTAAAACCATACAGGTAAAGAAATCTAAATACCAGGAAAGTTTTCTAACAGAGTGTGGCACTGAGATCCGAATGCGTATTGGGATGGCCAAAGACATATACGAAAAGGATTGTATTGAAAGACAAGAAACTTTCATTGGAAACAAAGAAAACAGTACTGAACTGTTACGAGATGTATGGCAGCGAATGCTGTTACGAGATGTATGGCAGCGAATGCTGTTACGAGATGTATGGCAGCGAATGCTGGACAATCACCACAAAAAAAAGGAAGGACTCGGAGCAACAGAAGGATGCTGAGCATACTATGAATCAACCACGAGGCTTTGGAGAGAATAAAACCAAAAAGAAAATTTATAGTTAACATCAGGAACAGGCAGCTGAAGCTTTTCTTGGAATGAGTAAGGAAGGCTTGAAGAATCTTATACTCACAGGACGGATAGAGGGAAAGAGAGACAGGGAAAACGGCGCGTAAAGTACTTGGTAGGCTTAAGCAAATAAATGGTAGAGTAGGGTTTGAAAGAAATAACAAGACAAATTGTATTAAGAGCTACAAGGGACAGAAAAATGTGGAGGCTCATGATCGTTAAACTTGTGAAGAGACACGACATATAAAAGAAGAAAGAAGTTTCTTGCTTTCTAGTTAATTTTTATCTTCATGAATTTAAATGTAATTTCAATTGTTATCACTTGTATTCTTAAAACCTGTTCATTGTCCTCACTTCTTAATATTTTTTTTATTTCTCTCATTGTTTAACCCTCAGTGTCTTCTTGTTTGGCTGTGGCTTTATTGCTTTTCTTGCGGTGAAATGATTAAAAAAATTGAACCAGAGTAAAAGTTGAATATTAGTTATATTCATGCATGTATTTTTAGTTGTATTATGCAAGTCAATCGGTTAAGTGTCATACGTAATACACACTTGCGTGATCATGTCTTAAAATAGAAATGACTGACTGAAATTTTACCGCAGTAGGTTGCCATTACTTTCAACGGTAGAGTGGTTGGTAACCAAAGCTAGAGAACACAATCTGTCCTTCTATTTAACACATAGCTAGAAGGAAAAAAAGAGTATTTTTAACATGTGTTATTAGTTGCTGTACTGAATTTTTTGAAGATGCGTGCTGAGGTGTAGTGAATATCGGATCGGAACGACAAATCGGGGAGCCGAGTTCGAATTCCAGTTGAACTCCTTGCATTCACTTACGCACAAATACCTTTGGGAAAGGTATTAATCCGTTTATTCCCTCCAGTTATGGGTTAAATAACAGCACAGATTGGGTTCTATAGCCTTGGTTGGCAACCAGTCTACCACACAAAGTAGTGGCAATTTACTCGCTAGTCATGAAAGAAACATGATAGTCCCGAGCGTGTATGGCTCGCTAGTATACAAAGGTACCCAAAAGCTCCAACATTTCCTCCTAACCAAAAGAATTTCAAGAGAATGGGGATGATTTTCCCCGCTGCAAAATTAGCATGGCGGGTCTTACTTGTGAAACTATGAGCTACTTGATTTAAAGAATGTTATTCGTTTGAACTTTTGCAAACGCTGTAGCGATAGAGTAGTGAAAAGCTATTTCCGTTTCCGTCACTGAACGGAAACGGAAACGTTAATAGCTTTTCACTACTCAACGCACATCCGTTCAGTGACGGATGTGTGTTGTGATGCAGTGGATGTCGTCTTGGAAGGAGAAATCGGTGAGCAAAGTTCGAATTCCAGTTGAGTACCCCGCATTCACTTAAACACTAGTACCCTTGAGAAAGGTATTAATCCGTCACTTCCCTCCAGTTATGGGTTAAATAACGAGATAGGGCTTGGAGGCAACCCATCTAGTGTTGGTGTCACAATAAAAACACCCTTCGTAGCCCTGGCGAAGCATCAAGTATTGAGCTATTTGACAAGATTATAGATTAAGCTACAATTTGCGCCAGGGTTCCAAATTCACAGGGAATACTGGAGGGGTGTAGTGGGTTCTCTCTCGGCCAAAGGCCGCAAGACGACGTTGACGATTAACGTTTCGTCTGTTGGATAAGGCTTGCGGAGTGGAGAATAATACGTCAGCCATAAGACCGCGTAATCACTTTCGTTAAAGATGGACGGTGAGAATTTGGCAGCACGATACCATAGAATTCTTGGTCCTGAAAAATACAGAATACCAGGAGGAGTCAAGCATTTTCTGGAGTTATACAAGGAGTCGATACTTTTTCCAGCATCCTTGGTGGCGATGACACAAATATGATTTTCTTTTGATGTCTGAGATGAACTTTGATGTTTGGAGTGAGCCTTAGACCGCATATGGTTTTCCAATTAGCCTAATTAGCTATAAAACCAAACATGGTTTTCTAATTAACCGACTTCTAATGCTACAAAAAGAACTTGGCAGATAAAGGATTATCAATATCAAAGGTGAAACTCGAAATGCAGCCCGTGTTTTTATTGGAAAATAGTCTCAAATTCTGATCGTGACGAACTCTTTATGAAATATTCAAATATCCACACTGTCATGCTTACACATTTTTATCTAGTAAGTACCAGGAACAAGATTATTTTGCATTTATCATATACTAGCAGTATAGACCGGCGTTGCTCGGGTGTAATGAAAGCTTTAAAACTAATCAATAGTTCTTGAGCTCAGACTCTTTGGATGTTGGTACGAAAAACTAAAAAGCAATAGTTGTTTCCAGTCAAAACGAAACCGGGGAAAAACTGGAGAAAATAAGTCGCCCATCACCTGACCAGAAGCCATGACCAGAAGCCTAAAAAATATTTGTGTAAAGTTTGGTGAGAATCGGATAAAAATTGTGGATTTGTACAAAGGACATAAAGACAGATAAACAGACACACAAACAAACGTCTTGCCTTTTATATATATATATATATATATATATAATATCTATTTATCAGAGGCTATCTAATACGGAAACGTTTTATAGATAGTAGGAGATTGTCCCAATGTTTCCCCCGTCCGATTATGACAACAATGAATTTGTAATAATATATTAATAACTGCCGTATTTTCCGGCTACCAAAAATGGACCTTTTTTTTTAAATATCTGGATAGACTTCGTTTTTAGCCTCG
Source organism: Ascarosepion bandense (assembly GCA_037127315.1). NCBI lineage: Eukaryota > Metazoa > Mollusca > Cephalopoda > Sepiida > Sepiidae > Ascarosepion > Ascarosepion bandense. The sequence continues at coordinate 1,088,666 of JBBBDQ010001197.1, forward strand.
TATAAAATGTGCATTGTGGTACAGTGGATATCGACTCGGAACGATATCTATTTCTGATAAATATATATATATATATATATATTATCGATTTTCTGCACTATTGTAAGAACTGCAACCTTGAATCTTCTGAATATCTTTTCTTATGTCTTTGTCTATGAGTGTATCAAATTTGATTACAATCGGACCACTTCTATATCCCAAGGCTTATAGTACAACTGTGTAAATTTTCAAGAAAATCGGTTTAACCGTTTCGGAGTCTATAGGTAACGGACACACACACACACACACACACACACACACACACATACATACGCACAGACAAATTTCTATTTATAAATAAGTTTAGATTTAGATTAGAACTATTTATTTTTAATCGAAATTGCCCTAAGCAAGATAGTAAAGCCATTATGACACACGGGCTCACTGGGTGTGAAAGAATTAGAATAAAGAAAACATTATGAAGCAGCGAGAATAGAGTTTGAGTTTGAGTTTTGTTTAACGGCATATCAACACCTCTATGGGTTATTTAACGCCAAAAATGTGGTATTTTTTTTAATGTTTGATTATAGTGAGAAGTTTGGTTTAGTCAGATTTTGATGCAAAATTGTAACTGGCGCTTGATATATTTTCTTTTCCCGGCCTACGTATGTAAAACCCTAGAGATATAATCACTATCAGTTTTGAAAGACAAAACACGTAATGAAGGAGATTTTTCTATTTTGTCAATCACTAACTCAGAATTCACCATATTGCCTTACTGGATTTAAATGCTTCCAACACCGGCGATCATCTTACATCAGAAGTCGTAACCTGGCTACAGGTCTCATGAGAGACCTCTGGAGACCACTATGGTGGCATCGCTACATCTCCCGGAGCAACGAGTTTACAATACTACCGTTGTCTCTGTGCTACTATACAACGCCAAAAGGTGGCTTCGCAGAAAGACCTTTACCTGTCGTATCTCGAGTTCATGAATTTTAGTCTAGCGTACTAAAGTCTCGCGTAATAAAGAGTCCATTCTTAATTCATTAAAAGCCAAACTAAAGAACCATCACAATATCTGTATTTTCAGAAAAATTAATTTTTAAATTGTTTTACTGCAAAAGGAATCTGAGATTTATATCTATACAAATAACTCAGTTGTCTCATGTCGGAAAGAGTTCTTCATTTTAGATAATTAAAAGTAACATTTTCCAAGAAAACTGATTCAAATTACTCTGTCAAGAAATGGCCGCCATATTTAAGTAGTTTCATTTGTGATATTTTCTGCGTGTGTAATTTAAGTTTTTATCGATACAATTAATTCTATTTTCATATGTAAGAAAAATCATTATAAGCAAATATAGCCAAAGAAAACTAAAACGAAATAAAATAAAAAGTTATGTAATAGCAGCCTGGCATCCCCTACTTACTAATGCGATATTCTCTTGAGATGTTATGAACGAGAGGTTTGCTCGTACATTGTAATGGAACATCTCATTATCTGAAATGGCGGAGATAATGATGCGAGAAACAATCACTTCCATTGTGTTTTCGATTATACAACAGACTCAATTTTTAATTGAATTAAAAAAAGATAGACCTTGATAAATTCTTCATCAGCACCAATGTCAAGTTTCAAACTAAAGAATATACATCGTGTGAAATGTTTGCTAGTTTCATGCATGAGCCAATACGTAGTAATCCATTTATCAAGATAAAGGTAGCGCCCTCTTTGATCGACATTCAGTCATTTGGTGGTGAGAGTCATTTGGTGGACCGCTCCAAGGCACAGGACTGGGTAATTGTATATCGGCACTATCCATGGTTCCTCTCCCGACAAGAAAACCAATACAGTGCATTATATTACTTACGGGCTCGGAATTCCCACATTAAGCAATCGGCCTCGTGCCACATCCGGCCTCACTGGGGAGGTTTCTGGAAAATATATAGTGCATTAAATTTAGGAGCGGATTGACTGAAGGAGTTGCCGGTAAGTTATCAGTGATAACAGCCAAGCGACTTTGAAGCTTCACTCTAGATTTTTCTACTTAGATGTACTTCCATACGCATCGATATACTTTCATAGCCTTTTCTGGATATAACCGTAAAGCAGCGGAGGTTTAAAATCAGGGTTTGCCTTCCATTTGATGGACTGCATCACTGGATTGGTGAGCTCCATCTAGCGGTGGCAGCAGTTGTTCGTCTCTGCTTGTTCTCCGGCTTGGAGCTGAAATTATTTATCAGAGGCTATCTAATACGGAAACGTTTTATAGATAGTAGGAGATTGTCCCAATGTTTCCCCCGTCCGATTATGACAACAATGAATTTGTAATAATATATTAATAACTGCCGTATTTTCCGGCTACCAAAAATGGACCTTTTTTTTTAAATATCTGGATAGACTTCGTTTTTAGCCTCGTATAAAATGTGCATTGTGGTACAGTGGATATCGACTCGGAACGACAAATCGGGGAGCCGAGTTCGAATTCCAGTTGAATTCCTTGCATTCACCTACGCACAAATTGCCTTGAGAAAGGTATTAATCCGTCTCTTCCCTCCAGTTATGGGTTAAATAACAGAGCAGATTGGGTTCTATAGTCATGACTTGCAACCATTCTACCGCAGAAAATCAATGGCAACCTACTGCAGGATAATCTTCTGCCCAGTCAACCATGTCTCGTAAGAGACATGATCGCCCAAGCGTGTATTACGTATGTCACTTAACTAACTGACTGAACTTATAGGCGGTTCTCGCTCGATCCCCGAAGTTAAGCAACGTTGACCCTGGTCAGTACTTAGATGGATGATCACTTGGGAATACCAGGTGCTGTAAGCGTTTAGTGACGGATGTGCGTTGTGATGAAGTGGATATCGCCTCGGAAAGAGAAATCGGTGAACCGAGTTCGAATTCCAGTTGAATACCCTGCATTCACTTAAGCACTGGTACCCTTGGGAAAAGCATTAATCCGTCTCTTCCCTCCAGTTATGGGTTAAATAACAGGGTAGGACTTGGGGACCCTGCCCTTAAAAAACAACAAATCCCAATGAATCTTGATACTCGAAAAGAAGAAAGTATTACTAGACAAAAAAATTATATAAACACAACAATAAATTATTGAAAGGAAAAGGTATTACCAACAATAAATAAATGAAATTTAGTTGACAATAAATAACCCGCTGAGGTTGATTTGCCATAAACACAAAACAACCAACCAACCAAAATCAAGCAGGAGATGAACAGACTGAACAACAATATTCTGGGAATATGCACAACCAAATGGCCAAACACCGGAGATTCAGCAGCGATAATCACGGGATAATAAAGGCAGGGGGCAAAATAACGAAAAAGGAGTCGGTTTAATATTAGACAAAGAAATACTGCCAGTTTTCTGAAAGAGTTCTCCTAGTCAAACTGAAAGGGAGACGTCCAGCTATAGTTGTCTATGCACCAACAACGCAAAGCAGTGGGAAAGAAATAGAATCTTTTTACTCCACTCTTGACAATGCCAAGTCTCAATCTACAAGCCAAGAAATTAGAATCATCATAGGGAATTTGAATACCAAAGTAGGCAAGAAGAGAGAAGGTGAGACAACTGGCAACTTTGTATTAGGAATCCGCAACGAACGAGGAGAAAAATGGATCCAATGATGCACAGCAAATAACCAGGTAATACCTAACACCTTGTTTCAAGAATACCCACGATGTCTATGGACATGGAGAAGCCTATGAGGTGACACGAAAAACCAAAAAGACTACATAACCATAAACAGGAGATTCAATAATGAACTTGAGCAATGCAAAACCTATTCAGGCGCCAATGCGGAAGCGATCACGTCCAAGGCATCTGCAAACTAAGGGTGAAACTCCGGATATTGAAGAAGCACTAAGACTACAATGCAACCCGCTCGTGAATGACATCAACCTACAGAAAGAATACACTAACAACGTGAAAAACAAAATGGGACTCACTAAAGATATCGATAGTGACAAAAAAACATTGCTCCAAAAGAAACCAGTGTGGATTCGTCAAAGACACCGGAACAAGGAAGATCGTATTTATGATTAAGATGCTCTCCGAAAGGGCAATACAGATAAAGAAGGACTTGTACATATGTTTTATTCATTATGCAATGGAATTCGACAAAATATGCCACAAAGAATTGATGGAGATGCTCAGCAGGCTTGACACATTTGGGAAAGACATAAAAGTAATTAAGAATCTCTACTGCCAGCAAACTGCCTGCATACGGACAGGTAATGAATTCAGCAGATATACAAAGAGAGAATGGAGCGTAAGAAAAGGATGTGTCTTTTCACGGCAAAGGACGCATTTCAGAAGCTGAGTAAAGTATTAAGAGACAAGGAAATTTCGCTAGAAACAAAGAAAAGAGTACTGGATTGCTATGTGATTCCAGTTCTTCAATATGGCAGTGAATGCTGGACTATATCATCAAAGATGAAGGAAAAACTTAAAGCAACAGAAATATGGTTCTACAGAAGGATGGTTCGAATATCATATATCGAGCACATGAGCAATGAGGAGGTTTTTGGAAAGGATGGAAACGAAAAGGAAATTAATACTGAACATCAGGAAGAGACAGCTAAAGTTCCTGGGACATGCAATTAGGAAGGATGGGTTGGAGAACCTGATACTAAAAAAGACAGGGGAAAGCAGCGTATAACATATTTGAAGGGCCTAATCAGGTGGATGACAGAATGGGGGTTGTGTGGTGTAACAGAAGAAAGCGTGCTAAGAGCCACCAGGGAAAGGAAGATGTGGAAAGATGGAAAGTTCGTGTTATTTACTATATTGTTGGTAATTTTAGTATAAATATATATTGTTGTTAGTCTTTTTTACATAATGATACATTGTATCATCATTACTATAAAAATGCATTTATATACTTTCATAGTGTTTGTTTCTGTTTTGAGGTTCACTATTTACCCATAGCTGGGGACCTAACAGATGAAACTATGAGGGTGAACCTGGGAACAACAACAATTAAGAGATCGTTCTACGCCCCTCAAAAGCTCCGATTTCTCGATCAGAGAGCTTGCTACTAGATGTAGTTTATCGTTACCCCAACCCAAAGAGAAATGGGCTTCATTAAGTAATGTTGTTCTAGATACACTCACCAACAGCTACAGATACACTACATGCACGCTACGATCCTAATTTTGAATGCCTGTATTCTGTATAAATGCAATACAAGTGAAAGATAAACAGTCGTCTTGCCAAAAAGATCCAGTATCTGCTTTTAGAATAATTAAAAGTTGGTTTGAAATTTGAAATTCTCATAAAAATATGGTAACTTCAAAAATTACCAGAGGTACGCAATTATCCAGGGAAGCAATTGTCTAGTGATGCAAATGTCCTGATACGCAATTTTAATCTGTCGGCACCAGGAGAGGGATGGGCTCCGTTAGGTCATATTGTTCCAGACACACACACAAAGCTACATGAAGTACAAGCGCGATACAACGCTAATTTCGAATGACCGTATTCTGTTTAAATTTTTTTTTTTAATCATTTCACCCCGAGCAAGGCAGAAATGCCACTGATGTGCAGGGGGCTACATAACTGTAAAAACATTAATCAGAAAAGAGTACAAAAAAGAGTACAAACTAGTTAGAAAGGAGCAATAGAAAGCTGAGAAAGCAGGTGCGATGACAGATACATAGGTGGAGAGAAAGGAAAGGTTATACAGGGGTGGAGAGAGAGAGCTAGAGTCCAGTGGTTAGTAGATGAGTATTGACTTTGCATTTAAATTTCTGGAGGTTGTAGCCGTCAGGAAAGCAAGAATACGGGAGCGAGTTCCACAGGCGGGAAGTGCGAGAGAAGAAGCTGCAGGAGTAGAATTGTCGTCTGCATTTGGCTAACCTAGCTATGAATGGGTGCGACTCAGTTGCCAGTCTGGTTGCACGAGTAAACACCCGTTGAGGAGGCATCAGTGACTTAAGTTCGTCTGAGCAGAAGCCATGAAAGTATTTATAGAACAGACAAAGGGGGGGCCATATTTCGACGGTGGGAATGTGGCTGCAGTCGAGCCGCCAGATCAGTACCTATCACATTACAGACTCTCCTTTGGAGCCTGTCAAGAACACTGAGGAGAACGGCAGGGGCGCCTAACCATAAATGGCAGCAGTACTCCATGCACGGACGGATGGTTGACTTGTATATATGCAGGATGGATTCAGGCGGAAAAAAACATCCCGGATCGACATAGTGACCCAACCTTCTTAGCAGTAGATTTTGCTATGGATTCAATATAGTGGTTCCATTTGAGGTCTGAGGACAGGTAAGTCCGAGGAGGCGTAGTGTATTGCTCTCAGGGAGATGCAGTGCAAGTGAAAGTTAAGCAGTCGTCTTGCCAGAAAGATCCAATTTCTGCTGGCCGAAAAACAGAAAGTGTGGGACGGGCTGATTTACAATGAGAAGTCAATCAAGAGAGAGAAAAGACCAAATTAGAAGACATACGAGTGACTTAAGATCACTTAAAAACAAATTCAAAAACAAAACGAAACGAAGAAATGAATAAAAATTAAGAACTACGAATGTTAAAAAAAAATCAACGAAAAACAACAACTCCATTGCTTAAATTACCGTTCTTTCAGAGTCTATTAAAACGTTGATCAGTCAGTTGAGTGCCATACGTGATACACGCTTGGGCGATCATGTCTCGAAAGAGACATGACTGACTGGGCAGAATATTATCCCGCAGTAGGTTGCCATTGCTTTCTGCGGTAGACTGGTTGCCAGCCAAGGCTATAGAACCCAATCTGTCCTGTTTTATATGGAGAAGCGATATATTATATTATTACGCAGTAATTAGTGGGGGATCATTTTATTACTTCATAACAATAGAAAATCAACACCCCACTTTATGACCAGTAGAAGCCTTAATCATGATTCCAACTATTATATTCAGTCAGTCAGTTAAGTGTCATACGTCACACACACTTGGGCGATCATGTCTCGAAAGAGACATGACTGACTGGGCAGAATATTATCCCGCAGTAGGTTGACATTGCTTTCTGCGGTAGACTGATTGCCGACCAAGGCTATAGAACCCAATCTGTCCTGTTATTTAACCCATAACTGGAAGGAAGAGACGGATTAATACCTTTCCCAAGGGTATTTGCGCGTAAGTGAATGCAATGAATTCAGCTGGAATTCGAACTCGGCTCCCCGATTTCCCGATATCCAATGCACCACAATATATATATATATATCCAGACAAATCAGACAATGAGAATTAATAGATTTAGAATCTAGAGTTCTCCGGTATTATTTTTTAAAAACTGCTCAATACAACATTGATTGTAGAGCGTAATAAAGTTATAACTAAAATTTATTTTTTATTTAAAATAACAAATATAGATAAGCCATGAACATAGATAGATAGATAGATAGATAGATAGATAGATAGATAGATAGATAGATAGATAGATGTAATTTAATTTACATTGCGACACGGAAATTTCTATGTTTCGATATTAACGCTTTCATCTCGTCATCAGGCGAGATCAAATTTTCAATAATTTTGGTTAAACTGATTTACATTTGAATGCAGAAAACAATAGGTTTGCTTATTAAAGGATTAATATTGAATGGGGAAGACAGAAAATTTTGATCATATGAGTGCGTTTAATTTAACTGATTAGAAGGGTGGTTGACTTTGGAAATTTTAAATATTGGTTATATGTTATGGGATGTGAGGCATTCAAACATGTTTAAGGAAAACTGTCATTTTTTCAGCTAGACTGCTTTTTTCTGGCAAGTTTATACATTTTATTTATTTATTTATTTACGAAGAAATACTCTTAGAGTTTTATGTACCCCGCTCTTTAAAAACAAAAAAAATTATTTTAGTAAACAAACGTATATTGATACAAATACTGAGTTCAAACCACACAACATATTTAGTAACCCTCCACCGTAAATGGACTTTGGTCCTTGCATTTTTTTCTACCAGTGTCCACCCAAGTATACAAGACCTAGGAAGACTCAAGTTAGTGGGTTAGTAAAGGAGTTTGTTGCGTGGGTGGTAAGAGAAAGAGGAAAGAGGCACATTTTATGCTAAAATGTGAGAAAGATAATGGTTAATACTAGACATGAATATGTTCAGATCGTATTGCTCAGAAAAGTATTCTCTTGGTAGTCGGTTCTACAAAGAAGACAAACCATCCTCATTCCAAATGTATTCTATCAGTAAGAAGTAAGTTCCGCGCGAACAGATATTTTTAACGAACCGCTGTTCTATTGAACACTCTCCCAAGAGAATACTTTTCCCATCAATATTATCTTTGTTTTCGTTATTTTTATAAATAAAAAATAATTTATGTGTAATTATTGGTGTGAAGTTTATACCTTTCCCTTTATGTATGTTTCTGTGAGTTTGTGTAGGCATGTGCCACATAGATAGATAGATAGATAGATAGATAGATAGATAGATAGATAGATCATGAACGGCGATAGATAGATAGATAGATAGATAGATAGATAGATAGATAGATAGATAGATAGAACAGCAATAGATAGATAGATAGATAGATAGATAGATAGATAGATATATAGATAGATAGATAGATCATGAACAGCAATAGATAGATAGATAGATAGATAGATAGATAGATAGATAGATAGATAGATAGATAGATAGATAGATAGATCATGAACAGCAATAGATAGATAGATAGATAGATAGATAGATAGATAGATAGATAGATAGATAGATAGATCATGAACAGCAATAGATAGATAGATAGATAGATAGATAGATAGATAGATAGATAGATAGATAGATAGATAGATAGATCATGAACAGCAATAGATAGATAGATAGATAGATAGATAGATAGATAGATCATGAACAGCATAGATAGATAGATAGATAGATAGATAGATAGATAGATAGATAGATCATGAACAGCAATAGATAGATAGATAGATAGATAGATAGATAGATAGATAGATAGATAGATAGATAGATCATGAACAGCAATAGATAGATAGATAGATAGATAGATAGATAGATAGATAGATAGATAGATAACAACAACAACAACAACAACAACAACAACATTCTGCGTGTCCCTTAGTTTGTTAGTCAGTTTTCCTGATCATACTTCATAAATAATGAACTATTCTGTTTTGATCGTGGGGAAAGACAGGAAAAAGTGTTTTAGTGAAATTGAAAAAGAGTAGAAAGAACGATGAAGGGGAAGAAATTGAAGACGATAACGCTCTCGTGTGTTTAATATCTACTTCAGAAAAATGAACAAAGCTGACAATTTTAAATCTTTTTATTTGTACACTCTTACTTCTGTCAATGATGGCATGCGTGTATATTTATAATTGTTATTGCAGTATTTTGTTAAAGTTATATGGTGCAGTGGATATCGACTCGGAATGACAAATCGAGGTACCGAGTTCGAATTCCAGTTGAATTCCTTGCATTCACCTACGCACAAATAGCCTTGAGAAAGGTATTAATCCGTCTCTTCCCTCAAATTATGGGTCAAATAACAGAGCAGATGGGGTTCTATAGCCATTGCTGGCAACCAGTCTACCGCAGAAATCAATGGCAACCTACAGCGGGATTACCTATGCCCATTCAGTCATGTCTCTTTCGAGACATGATCGCCTAAACGTGTATCACGCATGGCACTTGACTGACTGACACGTTGACTGTTAATCTTATCAACTTATCAACTCAATGGGGGTATTTCAACGGCTATTTTATAGACGGCGGATTCACAAGGTTATTCAATCGTTAAATTAAGAATTTTTTTTAATCGTTTCACCCCGAGCAAGGCGGTAATGCCACTGATATGCAGGGGGCTACATGAGTGTAAAAAGATTAATTAGAAGAGAGCGAAAAGGAAAACAAACCAGTTAGAAAGGAGCAATAGAAAGATGAAAATGCAGGTGTGATGAGAAAAGGTGGAGAGAAAGGAAAGGATATACGGAGTTGGGAAATAACTAGAGTCAGGTGGTTAATAGATGAGTAATCTTTATTTCTTAATCTGACAGATTTTTATTACTTAAACGTTATTTGATTAACGCTTTATTTATTTATTAAACAGAATATTCATTTATTTTCAGCTTCCGGTCGAAATATTCTTTAAAACTCACCAGAGAAAAATATGAGTTAATAAATAAAATAAATTCACTCCACTTCTTTACGAAATCGCTTTGTTTACGTAAAAATACGAAACTAAGAAGATGTGTTGATTTCGAGAGTCAGAGAAAAATCTGTGTTCCAAGGCACTATTAAGCTTTGCTTGGATATCTACGAACTGAGCGATTAATGCACGCCAGATCAAATGACGGTTTCCCTTAATGGAACACACTTTTAATTCTGCCAAAGAGGGCATATTTTTCTCTAACAGAAATATTCAGACCGATAGATGATAACCAATGAATATAGTTTAATAAACAAACGGAGTGTCTACTCAAATATTGATTTTATATCACACACCTCGTTCAGTAACCCCCCACCTTGAATGGCTTTTGGGCCTTGAACTTCTTTTTACTAGTGTCTACTCTATACAAGCCCCAAGAGCCACTGACGTTAGTTGGTTAGTAAGGAAGTTTGTTGCGTGGGTGATAAGAGAAAGCGGTAAAAAGCACAGCTTATGAGGATATGTAAAACAGATGGATGAAAACAGGTTAAAATTGTAGTGGTCGGGAAATCATCCTCTTGGGAGTCGTTCTACAAAGAAGGCAAACGACACTCATTCCTCTTGTATTCCATCAGTAGGAAGTTCGACACAAACAGATTCATTCTATGAAACGCTATTCTGCGAAACCGACTCCTAAGAGAACACTTTTTCTATCAATGTTACCTTAACCAGTTCATGTCTATGTGTTCAGTTCGAAATTACCTGAAGGTTACCCTGAAATATATTTATTTGTAAAAGACCCGAGAGCTTGTTGATATATTCTAGTATATCTAATCTAAACTTGTTTATAAATGGAACTCTGTCTCTGTGTGTGTGTGTGTGTCTGTTACCTACAGACTCCGAAACGGCTGAACCGATTTTCTTGAAAATTTACACAGTTGTACTATAAGCATCTGCGGGTGTGCTTAGCTAGATTTTGTGTCGAGGTACCCCCGATAAATATAAAAAATCGATAATCGAAAAAATCGGGTTATAGAAGGAGTGGTCCGATTTTAATCAAATTTGATACACTCATAGACAAAAACATAAGAAACTATATTCAGAAGTTTCAAGGTTGCAGTTCTTACAATAGCGCAGAAAATCGATAATATATATATATATATATATATATATATATATATATATATATATAAAAGGCAAGATGTTTGTGTGTGTGTGTCTGCTTATCTGCTTGTATGTCTGTATTTATTTTATTTTAGTTTTTGCTTCAGGTTTGGCTCTAAGTAGGTATAATTGTAGTTCTTAGTCTCAGCCATGATACCATTTACTCAGAGGACTTATTTAGCCTTCAAAATTCAGTTTGCGACGAAAAAAACTTATTTGATATCGATACCAGGAAATCAAAATTTGACTTACATCCATTCAATTTTCTTTCAGTCTACGGTTTCGCTTTAAATGGAAACAACTATTTCTTTTTAGTCTTTCGTGCCAACGTCCAAAGAGTCTGAGCTCCAGGACCATGGATTAGTTTTAAAGCTCTCATTACACCCGAGCAACGGCGGGCTATACTGCTCGTCCATATAAAATATGAAAGAAATTCTCCACATACACATGCATCAATACGCACATACATGCATATATAACGTTTGTTTTGCTTGTTTAAGGTCATATAAACTCCTCATGGATCATTTAATGCCTAAATTTAATTTTCATGGGAAGCTTGAATTAAAGAAACATCTTATTTTGCTTTCATAACTACGTACATGATAGAAGATACTCAGCTTTTGTGTATATATCATTCTCGTTCCATGTGCCATGTTCCTTCCAGATGTCATCTAGTTATCTCCTTCTAAGCGTTGGCTAGATCCAGTGACTTGACCCAAAGACTTGTGAGTTCCATACCTGGCTACAGCAGTGGTGAACAAACTTAGTTAAAGAGAGATAACTATATATCTCGAAGGGGCATGGCACATGGAACAAGAATGATATACTCCAGATCAAAATAAAGGATTTCTGTTCGAAATTCTACGTCCCTTAAAAGAGCTGGACCGAGCAACGGCTGAAACTTTGGGAATATGGCAATAGAGATGAGAACAGTAGTCCGAACAATATAAATGCTACCTGTTCATGAAGATCACACAAATAATGTTGTAATTTTGTTGAAATTATATTTAAGAATATAGTTTTATTTTTTTAAGATATTGTAGCATATTATATGGATTGATGTCATGAAAGGGTTCTTTCATTTTGTGCTTACGGCCTATCACGTTGAATACACCGGTTCTCGCTCAATCACCGAAGTTAAGCAACGTTGAGCCTGATCAGTACTTAGATGGGTGACCGCTTGGGAATAACAGGGGCTGTAAGCGTTTATTGGCTTATGGCCATATCGCGTTGAATACACCGGTTCTCGCTCGATCACCGAAGTTAAGCAACGTTGAGCCTGGTCAGTATTTAGATGGGTGACCAATTGGGAATACCAGGTGCTGTAAACGTATAGTGACGGATGTGCGTTGTAGTGCAGTGGATATCAGCTCAGAAAGAGAAATCGGTGAGCCGAGTTCGAATTCCAGTTGAATACCCTGCATTCACTTAAGCACTGGTACCCTTGGAAAAGGTATTAATCCGTCCATTACCTCCAGTTATGGGTTAAATAACAAGGGTAGGACTTGGGGACCCTGCTCTTAAAAACAAATCCCAATGAATCGTGAAAAGAAAAACGTTGTAAAAATAAAATAACCTTACCCAAAAATCACTGGTTATGACCTTAAAATGATCCCATAAGGAGTGATAGGTCGTTAAGCCTCAAAAACAAACAAACACATCTTTCATTTTGGTTGTTTTTCTGATTTTGAAAAGTGGAATATTAACCTCTCTGGGTTATTTAATGCCGAAATTGAAATATTCTGAACACAATTTTATAGCTTCAACTAAATATATATTATAAATACGTATCGTTGGTTGGTTGAATCTGTTTAGCGGCATATCAACCTCTCTGGGTTATTTAATGCAGAAATTTAAATATTTTGAACGCAATTGTAAACCTTCAACTTGGGATAAAATACAATATTGGACATTCTACTATAAAAAGGTATTGCTGGTCATTTCATTATAATTTTTAAAAGGTTTTCCTGGTGCTTTGCTTTTAGTTTTGGGGTTCACTATTTACCCATAACAGGGACCATAGAGGATGCTATAACTCCTGATCAGGATGGACTAAAGAATAGCAGGTGCCTCTCCTCCAAATTTCCTGATCAGATGTTTTGTTGCCGGATGTGGACGAAAAGCAGCGCTTAACCTACTTGATGAGCTTTAGTGAATGAATGATAAAACAGGGTTTAGGAGAAATAACAAAAAGACAAAACTTATTAAGAGCTACAATGTACAGAAAGGTGCGAAGGTCCATGATCGCCTAAATCCAGAGAAAACACGGCATATAAAAGATGTTTGCCCAAAGCAAATTATTGTTCTTTGAAAAGTGACTGTTCAGTTGAAATAGTTGTTTCAATGCTGAATCAATCCATCTTGTAGGTTGTTTTTATTTCTAAATTAAGAAAATTGAAAATGTTTTGTTTGTTACTTATTTAATTGATTTATATGAACGCTGGGAAAAATGAAGAAAAAAAGCAAAATTGTTTAATTTAGCAGAACATATGATGCCTCGCTAAAGATGCTGGAATACTTGTCGGTTCCTTGTACCGGTGAAGTAAGTACCCAACCTCTCGTATTATCCTCGATTTTCGACAAGAGCCAGATTAGGCCGAAAATGAATTATGCTGCCAAATATGGACCAGGGCTGCCCAATCTTTATTTTCCAGTCTCGATAGAGGTCAAAATCTGCAAATGCTTGCTTGTAAATAACTAGTTTTCACTCTGCCTCCCCTTTCCGTACGCTGTAATGTAGTAGATATCGAATCGGAACGGCAAATCGGGGAACCGAGTTCGAATTCCAGTTGAATTCCTTGCATTCACTTACGCGCAAATACAATTGGAAAAAAGTATTAATCCGTCTTTTCCCTCCGGTTATGGATTAAATAACAGGACAGATTGGGTTCTATAGGCTTGGCTGGCAACCAGTCTACTACAGAAAGTAATGGCAACCTACCTGCAACCTTCTGCCCAGTCAGTTATGTCTCTTTCAAGACATGATCGCCCGAACGTGTATTACGTATGGCACTTAACTGACTGACTGAATATTTTCTAACTCTGGAGCAGCTGATGTCTCCAGGAATTTTACTTACGTTGTTTTCAGTATCTTTTTTTATCATAACCAATGCCCCCACCCCATCACAAGAGAGAAAATTATAATTTTAAATTTCCACATATTTGTTACTTCGATGTGAAGCTCTTTATAATTTGACAAGTTTTGACATACATTTTTAGTGACATTGAAATCCTGTGGGCAAATCATATCAGAACGTTGACAGGTCCCTTTTTTGAAAGTTTTGTCTGTGTTTGGTCTACCTTTATTAATTGTCCTGTCTGTTAAGATTGGGAAATTCTACTGTATAGTCATTCAGTCATTTATGGTATCATTCGGGTGGCGTATGGATCATGTATCCGGGATTTCAATACCATAGTTCGAACAGACTTGCCAATGAATGCATTATACGAGCATGTTATGTTTCATAATGTATTCGCCTCCTTCTTCTTCTTTGCCTTCATCATCATCATCACTTTATTATTATTATTATTATTATTATTATTTGACTCCCTTCCATATACTTGCTTTCCAGACGGCTACAACCGTCAGAAATGTAAATGCAATGTCAATACCCATCTCCTATCCACTTGACTCCAGTTATTTCTACATCATCCTGTATATCTTGTTATTTGCCTTTCTCTCTACCTTCTCAACTGTTTTCACACCTGTGTTCCCATCCTTCTCTTGCCCTTTCTCTGACCCCCCCCACCGTAACTGGTTAATCTTACTCTTAACTCTCTTCCTGTCTAAACTTTTACTCTTATGTAGCCCCCTGCGCATCAGTGGCGTTACCGCCTTGCTTAGGGTGAAACGGTTAAAAGAAATTCGGCTATGGTCACACGACGTACGAAATCTGCGGGAAGATCTAAGTCAGGTAGTGATTTTTTGTTATGGATACATTTAATGATTTGTTTTTGTACCTCACATAACATCACGAGCGTTAAATGGACAAAGTTATTCTTAGTGTGTGGGTTGTACTTATCAATACATTTTTTATATTTCTTTTAAGCTTGCATTTCCAAGGATTTTTCAATGTGTTTTTGTGTTCTTTTTTTCATCATTCCAATCGCAACTACTACGACTGGTACTAATCTTGTTTTTAATGTGTTTTATTATGATGTCATTTTTCATCATAATTCGATTTCTGCTACCAAGTCTGCGGAAAGACCTATGGCAGGTTGTGGTGTGTTATTTTGGCTCCATTTCATGTTTTGTTTTTTGTTTTTCTGTCTCCATAACATCCCTATCGTTACGTAGATAGAGTTCTTACTGTGTGGGCTATGCTTAACAAGAATATTTTTGTATATTTCTTAAGCTGGGATTCTTTCAATGTGTTGCTTTGTTTCATTTTTTTATCATTCCAAGTGCACCTACTATCACTGGTACGATTCTTGTTTTCAATTTCCACATTTTTTCTATTTCAATTTTCAGATCTTTATATTTTGACAGTTTTTAGAATTGGTTTTTATGTTACAATCCACTGGACAAGCCATATCAATTTTAGGCAAGTTTTTCCTTTCTGGTTTTTAACAATAATGTCCGGCCTATTTGCTTCAATTTTTCTGTCTGTATAGATGGTGCAATCCCATAGAATGGTGACATCTTCTATTTCTGTAACCGGTGCTAGATGATGTTCATACCAGTGTTTGTTTACATATATTCCATAGTATTTGCACATTGCCCAGTGTAAATATTGCTCCACTCTATCGTGACGATTTTAATATTCATTTGGAGCAAGTACAGAACATTCTGAGATTAGATGGTCTATGGTTTCCTGATATATGTCACAGAACCTGCATTTTGGATCCACGTTATTATGTATGATATTTGCCTGAAAGTTCTTAGTGAAAAGGTTCTGATTATTGCTATGAATTGGATACACTCTCAATAAGGATTTTTGCTTTGCGCATCTTTCGGGGACTCACGTTCACGCCAGACCTCAGCTGAGTGCTTCATTTTTTTAATTGAGTGCTTTTTTGTGGTATCATCTTGGTAGAGGGTAAGTTTAAGTACCTAATTACAAAGTCCGCTCCGGTGTCTGGGAATAAAAAGTGCACTATAAGATATTTATGCACATTTTTTGTCTCCAGCTATAGGTTTAATAGAAGGAAAAATTGGGTTTTATAACTTTGGGTGTTAACTAGTCTTCCGCAGAAAGTAATGGGAAATCTACTACCGGAAAATATTCTGCCCAGTCAGTGATCGTCCAAGTGGGTATCACGTATGGCACTTAACTGACTGATTGTAAATGATGGTTCAAAATTGAAAATAGAAGGGTTGCTTCAGTGAAAATGTTTGTGTATTCAACAATAAATTATTCAGACTCAAAATATGACGTCACCTCATGTGACCAGATACCCCCCTCCGCCACGCTACAAAAAAAGAAAGAATTAAAAAAGTAAAATTCACATACAACGTTAAAACATAACATGAAAGCATATTTAAAAAAAACTACATGAAATAAGGAGCTAGGGAATGTAAAAACTTTCCTAGATGAAAACCAGTTTACGCTTTGATGTCGGAAATTTACAGATGTAACGGGTCTCCTGATTGGCTGATTTAACCCGAACCTCGTTTTGAACTTTAGGCGGGCTTTACCAGAGGTTTTATGTTTTTTTTCTGATGGTTTTGTTCTCTCCTTTTTTCAGCTAGCACGAACAGTATCGGACGTATTTGTGCCGCTCCGGATTTTTGTTGCAGCAGGGCCTAAATTGGCGCCCACTTGTCTCGCTATATCGAGACCATCTTACCAATTCTTTGTAATCTTTTAGGCTAATGCCACAACTTTGTAACAGAGAAAATCTCTTGTTACCCTTCTTACCTTAAAAAGGATACCCTATGGGCAAAGCCTTGCCTTACTAGAGAAAAATTCTCTAAGCACTATCATCTTATACCAAGATAAGAAACTGTGAAAGAAGCTGACCCAGAAGAAAGTTCCTGTACGTCGCGGATCGCAGTTCCTTGTGTCTTTTTCATCCCACTCCTAGACGGAGGATACTATACCAAGCTAAGCAGAGAAAAGAGACTATACCAAGCTACACTGTAGCAGCAAAATTCAGCATATTTTTGCAAGACAAATAAATTGTTTTTTCTATACCAGGTATGTCTTGTTATGTTTGATAATTTCCTTTCACTGCTTAAGCGCTAAGCTATGTGAATATATTTCTCACATTGAAAAGAGTCAAAAGGACTGAAAGTATCTGGAGAAAAAATGTCGTAAAATATTTATATATTATATGTACAAGTTTATCACCACTAAGAAAACAAAAAATAAACTTAAAAAGATATCCTTCCGTAGTCTTTAATAAAACATATCGCCATCATCATCATCATCATCATCAGAGACGTGACCGGATGCGGTCCTAGTGTCGATGAACATCTGAGCAGGTCCCCCACCTCATATATCTGGGTTGAAAGCCGGATAGATATTCATTCATGCGTAGCGTCTTTTGGACAAATAGACCTGGCGAGGACCATCTCTTTGGAGATGAAACCACAACAAATGGCTTAGAAATTGAAGGCTCACATTTGTTACAAACACGCGGCAATTGACTCCAGTATAAGAAGAACTGCTAAAATCACTTTGGGCAGTTCAACATCTACAAATAAAATAACCAGTATCCAAATTAAAAGTAAATTCAGAACACGTTGGTCGAATTACAGCTTTCTATCTATCTAACTATCTATCTAACTATTACGGACTGAACATAACTGAAGAGTCTTCATAAATTGTTTATATACTATCTATCTATCTATCTATCTATCTATCTATCTATCTATTACGGACTGAACATAACTGAAGAGTCTTCATAAATTGTTTACATACAAAACGATCTATCTATCTATCTATCTATCTATCTATCTATCTATTACGGACTGAACATAACTGAAGAGTCTTCATAAATTGTTTACATACAAAACGATCTATCTATCTATCTATCTATCTATCTATCTATCTATCTATCTATCTATCTATCTATTACGGACTGAACATAACTGAAGAGTCTTCATAAATTGTTAATATACAAAACGATCTATCTATCTATCTATCTATCTATCTATCTATCTATCTATCTATCTATTACGGACTGAACATGACTGAAGAGTCTTCATAAATTGTTAATATACAAAACGATCTATCTATCTATCTATCTATCTATCTATCTATCTATCTATCTATCTATCTATCTATCTGTTTTAATCTATCTTTTATCTCAATCTGTTTTATCTATCTATCTATCTATCTATCTATCTATCTATCTATCTCAATCTGTTTTATCTATCTATCTATCTATCTAATCTCTAATCTTTTATCTATCTATCTATCTATCTATCTATCTATCTATCTCAATCTGTTTTATCTATCTATCTATCTATCTCAATCTGTTTGATCTATCTATCTATCTCAATCTGTTTTATCTATCAATCTATCTATCTATCTCAGTCTGTTTTATCTATCTATCTATCTCAATCTGTTTTATCTTTTATCTATCTATCTATCTCAATCTAATCTATCTATCTATCTATCTATCTATCTATCTATCTACCTATCTATCTATCTATCTATCTATCTCACTCTGTTCTATCTATCTATCTATCTATCTCACTCTGTTCTATCTATCTATCTATCTATCTCACTCTGTTCTATCTATCTATCTATCTATCTATCTATCTATCTATCTATCTATCTATCTCACTCTGTTCTATCTATCTATCTATCTATCTATCTATCTATCGATCTCACTCTGTTCTATCTATCTATCTATCTATCTATCTATCTATCTATCTCACTCTGTTCTATCTATCTATCTATCTATCTATCTATCTATCTATCTATCTATCTATCTCAATCTGTTCTATGTATCTATCTATCTATCTATCTCTCTATCTCAATCTGTTCTATCTATCTATCTATCTATCTCAATCTGTTCTATCTATCTATCTTTATATCTATCTATCTATCTATCTATCTATCTATCTATCTATCTAATCTATCTAATCTATCAATCTAATAATGTGAGATTTAAATATAGTAAGTAATTGATAAAAAATAGCAGGGAAGAGAAAGCGAAAACATTGAAATAGAGGGGAAATTCTCGTATTTGACAGATGGTATGAAAGGTTGAAGTGTAGGGTTAGCAACAATAAAGTATCGACAGTTAGTCATACCATTGTACTCAGACCCAATGTAAGCATCATGAGAAAGAATAAAGCAGACCAAACAGGCGGCAATGGCATTCTTGAGATGCCTTCTGGGTAGACAATGAAGGCAAGGCCTGGCCCTGAAATGAGAGAAAAGCAAAAACAAAAAAGTGATAATAAATACGGATACACCTATTTATAAATACACATTTTAAAAGAATAGGTTTATTATTTATCTGATAATTAATTCAAACGTTAATTTTAATGGTTAACTGCGTTTGAAATAAACTTAAAATTTCTAGGTGTATGAATATGTATTTGAAGACTATCGCAATGCCTTTAGTATAATAAATGAAGGTAAAGAAGGTGTTGGGTATTACCTATTTCTAAATTATTAATATTTAATATTAATCCTGCAGCTTCTCTTCTCGCACTTCCCGCCTATGGCATTCCCTTCCGCTTACTTGCTTCCCCGACAGCTACAATCTCCAACAATTCAAATGTAAAGTCAATAGTCATCTTCTATCTCACCAACCTGCATCCTCTATTTCATACTCCTTTCTTCGTCCACTCCACTCTCATCAGTATTCTCGTCCTTCTCATACCCATTTCCTATAATCCGTCACTGTTTCTCATAACTTTCTGCCTATGCACCCCCTGCACAACAGTGGCAGTAAAATGCCTTGCTTGGGGCGATATGATTATTAAAATAAAATTCGAAATCAGAATGATAGGAGAGCTTGATTTCACGTCTTTCCGCTGGTGGGCCGTTGCCTTTAAACGAATGGTCCTCTTTCGCTGCTACTGCTCTCGTTAATTGCAGTGTGTGTGTGTGTGTGTGTGTGTGTGTGTGTGTGTGTGTGTGTGTGTGTGTGTGTGTTTATGGTTTATAAAAGTGTGCATGAGAATAGGGTTTGGCTTTTTCGTATGTTTAACTTTGTTAAAGTGATAGCGTGTGTGTATCCGTGAGTGTGTTAATGTGTGTGTGTTTATGAGCGTATACTTCTTGTATCCTTTATTATACTGGCCACATTGTGAGATCCTTCAAATAATTACCCATACATCTTATATGCACAGTGCGTCAAGCAAATTACAAAACTCTCCTGAAATTATTTCTATTTATAAACAGTTTGTAATGAGTCCATCGACCCCCGAGAAAAATAAATAAAAGAACTATGCTCTTTGGCAGAGTTTTCCTTTGTTGGAAAAAAGACACCGTTTAATTCGGCGTCCTTTACACCGTTTGGTCACAGCCAACATCACAGTCCGGCAGATTTCTATTTACCCTTTTAAAGAATGCACACTTTCTTGTTCATTTATTCACGAAATCCCATATCTACCCAGTTTCGTATTCGAAACAGAAACGAAGCAATTTCTAAAGAATTAATATATACACTGCCGGCCATGATGATTAGGCAACCCCAGTTTTTTAAAAGAAACGATGTATTTCATACTATTTTTAGTATTTATTGCCAAGTGGATAATTCTAAATGAAAATAGAATGTTTTTTGTTGCTAGTATGTGCATCAAATGAACTGTTCTGGTGTCCAGTTTTTGTGCTCTCTTCCCCATGCTAGTCTCTTCTTCTTATTGGCTGGCCGAAGTAAAGGCTTCCTGGCTACCTTGTAAAATTTCGCAAAGTAAGAATAACAAAAGAACCATTCTATTTTCATTTAGAACTAGCAGTATAGCCCGGCGGTGTAATGGAAGCTTTTGTATATATATATTATCAAATTTTTGCACTATTGTAAGAACTGCAAACTTGAAACTTCTGAATACCGTTTCTTATGTCTTTGTCTATGAGTGTATCAAATTTGATTAGAAACGGACTACTTCTTCTATAACCCGATTTATTCGATTTTCGATATTTATCGGGGGTACCTCGACACAAAATCTAGCTAAGAACACTCGCAGACTTTTATAGTACAACTGTGTAAATTTTCAAGAAAATCGGTTCAGCCGTTTCGGAGTCTATAGGTAACACACACACACACACACACACACACACAAAGACAAAGTTCCATTTATAAATAAGTTTAGATTATCCACTTGGCAATAAATACTAAAAATAATCTGAAAAACATTTTTTTTTTTTTAAACTGGGGTTGTTTAATAATTATGGCCGGCAGTGTATTTTTCTTTTGACATCTTTATTATTTAAGCGTTATTTTTATTTGTTAACCGTTTTCTTAAATAAACTTCCCGTTTTAAATTGTTCTCCTTTTTTATAGTTTTTTTTTTTTTTTTTTTTTTTTACTACGTCTCCCGGCACTACTGCGCACTCAAGAAAAATAAAAGGCGTTCTCTGTGTTCAAGTTCCAACAGTGGTTCTCCTACGACGTTATTTCACGAAATGCCGGAGAGCTGATTTTCTTTAAGTTATTTCGCGTTCGCTGACCGATAGGCATAATATCCACTAAAAACTGCGTTTGAAGTAATATAATCTTTAATGCTATTATTTTTGTTTGATATTTAATGGAAGTCAGGAATATAATACAGTTTAACAGTCAGTACCATATGTGATGCACGCTTGAGAGATCAAGTTTCTTTCGATTCATAACTGACAATTCAGAAGATTTCCCGCACTAGATTGGCATTTCTTTTGGCCAACTAAGGCTACAGAATCTAATCTGTCCCTCTATTTATCCCATAGCTGAAGGGAGAAGAGACGGGTTAATATCCGCGCGTAAATGAATGCAAAGGATTCAACTAGAATTCGAACTCGGCTCTTCGATTTCTCATTCCTTTACACCACAGTACATATCCATATAGAATATTGTTATGGAAAGAGAAAAAGAGGTAGTGGAAAGCAACACATTTGATGGGCTTGAGCCAATGGATGGCTAAGCAGGTTTTTTGAAGATTAACAAGAGAAAGTGTATTAAGAGCTACAAGGGAAAGGGAGATGTGAATGGCCATGATCCCCTACATATTGAAAGAACACAGTGCATAGAAGATGATCATAAAAAAAAAATCATTGTTAGTCTCAAAATTTATAAAGTGTTGTGCAGTAGTTTTCGCACTGAAGGTTATAATCCTGCTATGTCAGTTGCTAATCGACTTAACGCACCCAAAATGTTAGGAACTTGGTAATCTTCCACTGGAAGCTGACTCTTTAGTATTCGGCTAACTGGCGACTAATATCAACTGCCTAGTAGTTCTACTGAGTGCTGAATGTGTGTTGTGGTACAGTGGATATCGGCTCGGAACGAGAAACCGGGTAGCTGAGTTCGAATTCCAGTTGAATCTATTGTATTCACTTACGTGCAAATACCCTTGGGAAAGGTATTAATCCATCTCTTCCTTCCAGTTATGGGTTAAATAACAGGACAGATTGGGTTCTATAGCCTTGGTCGGCAACCAGTCTACCACAGAAAGCAATGGCAACCTACTGCGGGATAATCTTCTGCCCAGTCAGTCATGTCTCTTCCAAGACATGATCGCCCAAGCGTGTATCACGTATGGCACTTAACTGACTGACCTAGTTCTACTGAACTCCAATAGAACTCTAAAGAACTCTCTAGAACTTCTAAGAACTCCTATGAACTTCCCAAGAACTTATCGAGTTAACTTCCGATGAACACTTATTAATATAGGAGGGAGAGTCAATTATCTGGGGATTAGGTGTGTTTCACCATACCAAATTGTTGTAGTGAAATATCCTGTCCTACCCAGGGATGGGTATGGCCCAGGCTATAAAAGACCGGGACTAGAACGAACTACAGACTATTCGTCATTATGCGAGAGTGATCGAGACTTCGTCATTATACGAGAGTGATCGAGAGTCTTCGTCATTATACGAGAGTGATCGTGATTATACGAGAGCCATCGTCCTTAGACGAGAGCCATCATCCTTAGACGAGAGCCATCGTCCTTAGACGAGAGCCATCGTCCTTAGACGAGAGTTAGACGTCACTAGACGAAAGCATTCTTCACCAGACGGACGCATACGTCCTATACAGAGACATTGTCTTCTTAGGTGTTATACCTGTTAACTGTTCGTTGGTGTACGTATATTTGGTTTATTGTACTGAGGTATAATAAATCCCTATTCATATATCCTCAGTGTTAAGAATTATTTCTTGCACTATTCATTCTCTATTTATCCCCTCCCGGGATATAACACAAATATAAAACGTTAAAATTAATATTTATATTATTAGGTAGATGAAGTAATAATTTGGAACACTTTTTTGTATTTCCAGTGGTGAAGATGTGGTAATGTACTTGTATATACATAAATAAAGAGAAAAAGAAAATAATACTAGCGAAACCCGTGGAATTTCCACGGAAGGATTGTCATGATTACCTGGAAAAATTTACTTTGTCATACTATAAATGATAGTAACGTCTTCAAACAAAGAGATATTGGATCATAAAATAACGACAACACAGAGTGTAATTTTATTAAAATATCTATAAAATAATGTCCATAGAAGCTATTTTACTGTAATCAAATCTAAATCTAAACTTATTTATAAATGGAACTTTGTCTCTCTCTGTGTGTGTGTGTGTGTGTGTGTGTGTGTGTGTGTGTGTGTGTGTGTGTGTGTCGTTATCTATAGACTCCGAAACGGTTGAACCGATTTTTTCAAAATTTACACAGTTGTACTATAAACG
Source organism: Ascarosepion bandense (assembly GCA_037127315.1). Classification (NCBI taxonomy): domain Eukaryota; kingdom Metazoa; phylum Mollusca; class Cephalopoda; order Sepiida; family Sepiidae; genus Ascarosepion; species Ascarosepion bandense. The sequence goes on from JBBBDQ010001197.1 coordinate 1,112,743, forward strand.
TCTGTGAGTGTTCTTAGCTAGGTTTTGTGTCGAGGTACCCGCGATAAATGTCGAAAATCGATAATCAAAAAAGTTGGGTTATAGAAGGAGTGGTCCGATTTTAATCAAATTTGATACACTCATAGAAAAAGACATAAGAAACGATATTCAGAAGTTTTAAGGTTGCAGTTTTTCCAATAGTGCAGAAAATCGATAATATATATAAAAGGCAAGATGTTTGTGTGTGTCTGTTTATCTGCCTGTATGTCTGTATTTTTTCAGCTCTTTTATTTTTGTTTTTGCTTCGGGTTTGGCTCTAAGTAGGTATAATTGTAGTTCTTAATCTCAGCCATGATACTCAGAGGATTTATTTAGCCTTCAAAATTTAGTTTACGACGAAAAAACTTATTTGAGATCGATACCAGGAAATCAAAATTTGACTTACATCCATTCATTTTTCTTTCAGTCTACGGTTTCGCTTTGACTGGAAAGAACTATTGCTTTTTAGTCTTTTGTGCCAACGTCCAAAGAGACTGAGCTCCAGAACTATGGATTAGTTTTAAAGTTTTCATTACAGCCGAGCGGCGCCGGGCTATACTGCTAGTATTATATTAAGCGACGTATGCACAAACCACAATCAAAATACTGTACGCTATTTTGTGAGAGATTTTGAAAGAGAAAATCTTTAATGACTGAAAAACCATTGCTGCTCTGTCCATTGTAAACAGAAAAGACCAACTGAGTATTGGCCAAGGGTGTAGAGGCCAGAAATTTCGTCCTCAGGTCTCGGGATACAACAAGCCTACCTATTTTTACTATATTATACAGTACACACACATATATACACACACAATTACTGCTACAACCACCAGCTTAAGCTGCTACTGCTACGGTAATGCTATAGGCTCTTTTCTCCTACTCTCTCACTTTTTACAACCCTTCCGTTTGGCAAAGGTGAGAGAAAAGCTGAGGAGATTAGCGTTCAAAAAGATAGAGGGGAAGGAAAAGCTCGTATAGAAAGTAAGTGGCGTAACGGACGGAGAAACTAATTTTTTTTTTTAATCATTTCACCCCGGGCAAGGTGTAAATGCCACTAATGTGTGGGCGCTATATAACTGAAAGAAAATTAATTAGAGGAGGGAGAAGAGGATTACAAACCAATTAGGAAGAAGCAATAGAAAGATGAAAATGCAGGTGTAATGACAGTTGCAAGGGGGGAGAGAAAGGGAATGATATACGGGGTGAGGGAAGGGCTAGAGTCAAGTGGTTAGGAGATGAGTATTGACATTGCATTTAAATTTCTGGAGGTTGTAGCCGTCAGGAAAGCAAGAATATGGGAGCGAGTTCCACAGGCGGGAAGTGCGAGAGAAGAAGCTGCAGGAGTAGAATTGTCGTCTGCATTTGGCTAACTTAACTGTGAATGGGTGGGACCCAGTGGCCATTCTGGTTGCACGAGTAAACACCTGTTGAGGAGGCACCAGTGACTTAAGTTTGTCTGAGCAGAAGCCATGAAAGTACTTATAGAACAGACAAAGGGAGGCCACATCTTGTCGGTGGGGAAGTGGCTGTGTAACTAACTTAAGAAGGAACAAGCATAATTATTATATGATTATGGTTTTCGGTTGAGACCGCAGTTAAAAGGGCTGAAAAAAAGACATACAGGCAGATAAACAGACACACACACAAACATCTTGCCTTTTATATATATATATATTATCAATTTTCAGCACTATTGTCAGTCAGTTAAGTGCCATACGTGATACACGCTTGGTCGATCATGTCTCGAAAGAGACATGACTGACTGGGCAGAAGATTATCCCACAGTAGGTTGCCATTTCTTTCTGCGGTATACTGGCTGCCGACCAAGGCTATAGAACCCAGTCTGTCCTATTATTTAACCCATAATTGGAAGGAAGAGACGGATTAATACCTTTCCTAAGGGTATTTGCGCGTAAGTGAATACAATGGATTCAACTGAAATTGGAACTCGGCTCCCCGGCTTCTCGTTCCGAGCCGATATCCACTGTACCACAACGATTGTAAGAAGTGTAAAAAAAAAAAGAACATGAATTTGAATAATGTGTTACTCCGTAAACAACAATACACATTCTGCAATAATTAAAAGTCGAATCTATTACATTCATTTTAGGGGCACTTCGAGGTGGTGTAATGGTTAACAAGTTTGTCTCGCTAGAATCATTACAATTGACTAGTGAGTTCGATACTCACTGTGTGTCCCTTAATTTCGGCCTTGTGTCACATCTAAGCTATGCTTAGAAAATCACAATTACATTCATTTCAGTGATACATACCATTGAGAAAGATATGAATCCATCTAGTCTCCGGCCGACAGCTATGTATAAATAGCAAGATACAGTGGGTTTTATAGCCTTGGGTGGCAGCCGGTCTAGGAGAAGAAAAACGTAGAATTCAAACTATCCTAAAGAGAGGGTTTTGGTTCGGCAGGATGTCATGTCCAAAGAAACACCACTTCTGCCCCAACTGCAGTATATGGTGTGCCCCTATAAATCTAATGAGTCAAGGGATTAAAAAATTCAATTATTCTTGTATTAAACCTGAAAACTATCAATCGATGTCTGATAAGTATTATGAACTTAAATTACTTCTTATACTTGATTAAATCAATCGTTATTGAGTTTTTCAGCATTCTATCATCTTTCCTATTAGTCAGCTGATAAAGAATATAAAAAATTGCCGATAGTTTTTATTGTTCCGTGCGCTTTCGTTTAAATCTTTCGCTATTCTAAAGGGTGATGTATTAGGTATGTATTTATTCTGCGTGTGTTGCACTACATAGTAGTTTTTACTCCACTATATATATATATATATATATATATATATATACTGTACTAAATAAACACACACACACACACACACACACACACACACATATATTTCAAATAGAGTATATGTATAAAAAGACAATTTCAATAAAGACAAAAGGGAAAAATATTTTAACCAATGTGTTTCGTCCTCTGAGGACATTCATCAAGAAAAAAGATACGGTATATATATTGTGATAGGAGCAAAATGTTACGAGTTTTAAAAGTAATTTACCTAAAAAAATTTGAAAAACGGATAGAACCTTTACTCTTGTATATAAAAACTTGTTACAAAATAGAATCCTTACATTTGCCTTGACAAAGTCCCATTATAGAACGAAACAGAATGGCTAAGATAAACTTTTGTTTTTATTCAAATATATATATATATATATATATATATATATATATACGTATCGTTCATTCAGTAATGAATTTGAACACTCTCAGCTACTGGTGTGTGTGTGTGTGTGTGTGTGTGTGTGTGTGTGTGTGTGTGTGTGTGTGTATTGTATATGACACGCTGAAAGTCAACTTTCCTACTGAGCGCCGATAGCTTAGTCTGGCTAGAAGCAATCGGATGTCTAACTTTACTGATGACACGGAATATATATATATATATATATATATATATATATATATATATAAACATAGACTGATAAATATAAGGGACAATGAATGCATATTATGTTTAAACATGAGCCGTTCTAAACAACGTATTTTGGCTTTAATTTCAGTTGAAAAGAAAGATAAAAATTCTCCAACATTTTGATAATTTTTATTAAGTTGGAGAATTTTTGCCTTTATGTTTAACTGAAATTAAATATTGAATATATATATATATATATATATATATAATATTTATGTTCAATGTCAAACAAAAAGCTCATAAAATATGTTTAATAGAAAAGTGTTCCCTTTTAACAAACACAACGAATTAAAATATGTTGTTTTTTTTTTCATCAACAGTATCACAAGTACAACTTATCATACTTTACTTTTACTCAATATAAAGTTTTTGACAAACACATCTAAGACAATAAAAGATTTAATTACCAGAAAACAAAATGATCAGATAAAACCTGGAAGAGGAATTTATCACCTTTTAATGATTGCCACAAGAAATACATAGGAGAAACTCCAAGGAATTTAAATAAAATATTATATGAACACAAAATTGATCTTTTACAAAACAACACATTAAATGCATTAGTGGTTTATCATAACGAGACTAACCACAATTTTAATTTAAAAAATACTTCACATATAAAAAAAAGAAACAATTTGCTAAAATTAAAAATGTTTAGAAAGTGCATTAATCGCTAGATCATCCAGAATAACTTTTGCCTCCTGGTTTTCCAACGATTCAACATTCTTAACAGATCTCTTATCACAATATGCCATAAATAGTACCAAAAGTGATGAAAAGGCAAACAAAAACGAAAACGAATTACATATTAAGAAAATAACTAAATTTAAAATTAGTTCCCCTAAAATAGCGCTTGATATATATATATATATATATAACTTTCTTTTTTTTACTCATTAACATCTTATTTTACGCTGTTATTTTTAAAAATGTTGCTCTATAATCTTTTTCATGCTTTTCAAAAGAAATGCCCCAGCATGTCGCCAGTTACAAAACGTTTAATTCCGTTTATATATTAATCTATTCAGTTAACTTGTAAATAATCAAATAGTATTATATATATATATATATTAATAAGCTATTTCAAAAGCTTTTTAAACTAAAGCACACTTATATACATGAGAAAGAGAATATGCAAATGATATACGAAAATATTACTTAGCAAGAACAAGGAAGCATTCTGAAAGTAAAATCAGTCATAACACATTGCAAAGTATTCCACTGCCTCTACTGTGCTTTGAAGGTGTGGTGGATAGGAAATTAAAAATTAAAAGCAACTTTCTTCTTCATTTTTACAAAAATCGACATGTGAAATCTTGATTTTGCCAAGTAGAAAAAAAATGACCACTTGCTGAAAAAAAGTTGAAGCCGGATTTCGCGAGTAGATGTTAAATTAATTTTCTAACCAATGGAAGCGTTTTGTAAGACTAACAAGAGTTCGTGATCCAGTGGGAAAAAAGTAAATGGATATAAAAGGCCAAAGGAAGTTAAACCAGACAGTCACATGAAAGCAGCAGAGATGACAAGCAAAAATTTAACAATGGAAAAACTTCAAGTCCACCCGGACGGTCGTTCTCTTCTCCTTTTTTCTCATCTGCTGATTCCTTTTACTTCTTTTTCTCTATTCTCAATATTTCTACTCAACGATAACATACATACACACATACTACTATGAACTCTTGATGCCTTTAAATTTCTCATTAAATATTAACTTCTACAATTCATGTTATCCTTTTCTATCAATAAATTTCTATTTTAACATGCAAAATGTATATTTTTATTCTTCCACAATCTCCAACCGCCAACCTGCTGACAACCTTCTGATGATAGCGAAGAATCCTACGTTGTAGGGTGTTCGGTTATGTTTGACACAAGGCCAATTCAATAAACATTAACCACTTCCCTATAGCTTCAAAAGCGCTGACTGGTTTTCGAGAATAATCGATAATGATAATATTGATAGACTATGGAACAGAATTAATTTACTCAGAACCAGTTTTTCCTACAGGTGAATTTTAATTAAGATCTCGCGCTTAGATGCCTTCTCACCACAGTTACGGTTTTTCAGTCACCCAACTGGGACATGAGGTGTGTCTTCTGTTTTATTTTTTTCTTCTTTTTTTTTTTGTTCAATATTTGTGTGTTGGACAATATGTGCGTTGTGGTGCATTGGATATCGGCTCGGAACGCGTTCACTTACGCGCAAATACCCTTGAGAAAGGTATTAATCCGTTTATTCCTTCCAGTTATGGGTTAAATAACAGGACAGATTGGGTTCTATAGCCTTGGTCGGCAACCAGTCTACCACAGAAAGCAATGGCAACCTACTGCGGGATAATCTTCTGCCCAGTCAGTCATGTCTCTTAACTGAATGTGTTAAGACATTTTCGTTGTGAGACGTGTTGTAGCTAACCGCTGGCACACAAGTCAATGACTGATCAAAATTGCTTGAGTCGTTGTCGAGAAAGGGTAGTGTTCTGTAAGACCCCTGAAAGTATCTTATGATCAACGGCTACAAAGGACACTGATGATGTGTGCCAGTGCGTCTGAGAGATGCTTGTCCTGAATAAATACAAAGTAAATAAAATAAATAGAACGTACCACCAGCGACGACTTTGTCTACGCTAACCCCTTTCTTGTGAGCCATGAATCCCAAGACAGAGAACGTGGCGAATCCGGCGTACAAACTGGTGAAGCAGTTGATCAAAGGAACAACAAAAGCGTCTCTAAAAAAGTAAAAAAAATTAAACAAAATTTACGAAGTTTACAACATCCAGAAAATATTCACATTTAAATCAATATAATAATTTCTTTTGCAGAGACCAAACTACAATCTTCTTTGTGCCCTCACTCTTCAAGATCATGACACACCACAACTACCTCTCCTTTGGAGCTCTTAATAAATTTTCTAATATTATCTTTCCTAAACCCTGTTTCGTCATCCATTTACTCGGGCTCGCTAGATAGGTTATGTGTCGTTTTCTTCTGTCTATTTTTGGACGCTGGCGATTATGACTCTCCACTATTTCTTGTCATTCTTATCGTTTTGTTATCTTTCCAAAAAAACTGTTTTGACATCCATTTACTCAAGCTCGCTATGTTATGCGTCGTTATGCTCTGTCAAAACTTTTAGGACGTTGGCGATTATGACTCTCCACTGTTTCTTTTCATTCTTATCTTTTTGTCATCTTTCCTAAACCCTGTTCCCTCATCCATTTACAGAACATCGCTAGTAGTTTATGCGTTGTTTTCCTTTGTCAACCCATTTACGACGTTGGCGATTAAGGCTCTCCACTTTTTCTTTTCATTTTTGCCTCTTTGTTATCTTTCCTAAACTCTGTCCCGTTATCCATTTACTCAAGCTCGCTAAGTAAGTTTTGAGTTGTTTTCCTCTGTCGGCCCTTTTAGGACCTTGACGATTATGGCTCTCCACAATTTCTTGTCATTTTTGTTTTTTGTTATCTTTCCTAAACCCTGTTCCGCCATTCATTTACTCAACCTCGTTAGGCAAGTCTTTTATCCTTCAAACCGTCCTGTGAAAAACAAATTTTCCAAATCCTCTTTTTCTTATTATGCTTAGAAAAACTAGGTGCTATGAGCTTGGGTGAGCGGGTGGTGTAATGAATAGGAAATGATAAACGGAGTTTCGATTTCCGTTAATTTCGTTATATTCACTTACGCGCAAGTACTGTTGGGAAAGCTAAGAATCCATCCCTTTTTCCCACCTATGGATTAATTAGTACGACACGTATCACTAAAACATTAAAAATAAAAGAATACACCCAAAATATTTAAAATTCGGGATTAAATAACCCATAGAAGTGTTGATATGTTTCCAACGAAAAAGAAAAGCACACGAATAACCAAAGGTTTTTCTCATTATCTGCTCTTGAAATTTAAACTGCCTCTTTAGATAAAAGTGTAAGTGTTCATTTTGTTTCCACTCTCTTTAAACTTCGTTATTCCTCAGATATTCGGTCTATGGCATTCTCAGCATTCCTCTGTAGAACCACATTTCTGTTGCTTCAGGTCTTTTGTTCATCTTTGAGGAGACTGTCCTGCATTCACCTCCATTCCATATAGGAAGACTGATATTACGTAACAGTTCTATACTCTTTTATTTATATCTAAAGAATTTTTTCTGTTGATATTTGCTTAACTTTTGGAAGGCATCATTTGCTATCCCAGTTCCTCTTTGGATTATGAAAATAGATAGATAGATAGATAGATAGATAGATAGATAGATAGATAGATCGTTTAGTATATAAACAATTTATGAAGACTCTTCAGTTATGTACACTCCGTAATAGATAGATAGATAGATAGATAGATAGATAGATAGATAGATAGATAGATAGATAGATAGATAGATCGTTTAGTATATAAACAAATTATGAAGACACTTCAGTTATGTTCAGTCTGTAATAGATAGATAGATAGATAGATAGATAGATAGATAGATAGATAGATCTAAACTTATTTATAAATGGAACTTTGTCTGTGTGTGTGTGTATGTGTGTGTATGCCTGTTACCTATAGACTCCGAAACGACTGAACTGATTTTCTTGAAAATTTACACAGTTGTACTATAAGCGTCTGTGAGTGTTCTTAGCTTTGTTTTGTGTCGTGGTACCCCCGATAAATATCGAAAATTGATAATCGAAAAAATCGGGTTATAGAAGGAGTAGTCCGCTTTTATTCAAATTTGATACACTCAAAGACAAACACATAAGAAACGATATTCAGAAGTTTCAAGGTTGCAGTTCCTACAATAGTGTAAACAAATATATATATATATATATATATATATATATATATATATATATATATATAAAAGGCAAGATTTTTGTGTGTGTGTTTGTCTGTTTCACTGCCTGTATGTCTGTATTTTTCAGCCCTTTTATTTTAGTTTTTGCTTCGGGTTTGGCTCTAAGTAGGTATAATTGTAGTTCTTAGTCTCAGCCATGATACCATTTACTCAGAGGACTTATTTGGCCTTCAAAATTTAGTTTAGTGTAGTGTTCAAGGAAACATCCCCGAGGGAATCGGATCATTAATGTAGCGCTTCTTTTTGAGAAGAAACTAACTTAAAATTCCTTGCTAAAGAAATACTGGACCATGGACAAGAACAACTGAATTTTTTGGTCGTACAAATGGTAACGAAGATGAGGACAATAATCCGAATATTGTAAATCTATCCTACATATCCTCATAATCTTCACTTAAGATTTATTTCTTTTACTTTCTTATCATACTAATCATTAAGTAACTCTAACTTGAGTCGTTATCTTTTTTTTAATCACATCATCCCGAGCAAGGCGTTAACGCCACTGATGTGCAGGGGGCTACATAGGAGTAAAAAGATTAGATAGAAGAGATTGAAGAGAAGGACGACCCAGTTAGAAAGGAGCAAGAGAAGGAAGGGAATACAGGTGTGATGATAGTTGCAAAGGTGGAGAGAAAGGAAAGGATATACAGGGTGGTGAAGAAAGAACTAGAGTCAAGTGGTTAAGAGATGAGTATTGACATTACATTTGAATTCCTGGAGGTTTTAGCCGTCATGTAAACAAGAATATGGAAGCGAGTTCCAAAGGCAGGAAGTGCGGGAAAAGAAACTGAAGGAGTAGAATTGTCGTCTGCATTCGATTGATCTAACTGTGAATGGGTGAGACCCAGTTGCCAGTCTGGTTGCACGAGTAAACACTTGTTGCAGAGGCACCAGTGACCTAAGTGCGTTGGAGCAGAAGCCAGAAAGTATTTATAGAACAGACAAAGGGAAGCCACATCTCGTCGGTGGGAAGTGGCTGAAGTTGAGCCGCCAGATCAGTACCTATCACATTACTGATTCTCCTTTGGAGCCTGTCAAGAACACAGAGATGAACAGCGGGGGCGCCTGACCATATATGGCAGCAGTACTCCATGCACGGACGAATGGTTGATTTGTATATATGCAGGATGGATTCAGGCGGTAAAAACATCGTGGCCCGACATAGTGACCCAACCTTCCTAGCAGTGGCTATTGACTCAATGTAGGGGATCCACTTGAGATCAAAAGAGAGGGTAAGGCCGAGGAGGCGCAGTGTATTGCTCTCGGGGAGACTCGCTTGGTCTATGCTTATGAGAGGCAGGAGAGGTTGCCTGTGATGATTGACAGAGAGCAGCTTGGTTTTAGACGCATTGAAATTTACAAGCCACCTTACCTCAATTCACCACAGAATGTAGATCCCTCACGAGATCAGCAGTGAGATTAATTGCTGTCCGTGTTCCTTTTCTTTCAAGTCAGAAGTCGCTGCTATTCTTATCTACTTTGGAAGCACAAAATTACAAAAGTGGGCGGCAAACCTGTTGCCTCTTACATGTTTACTCAATAATATTAAGGTCATGACTTAGTTTGTGCGAGGAAACTAGCGGAATGGACGGTGACTCAAGGGATATGATTGATTGTTGAGCAAAAGTACTTTGTGACCTTGCTTATGGTGAGGAAGAATTCTCTGCCAACAGCCAAGCACTGAATTAAACTTTCTCTCTTTCGTTCTTCCTTTATGTGCCGTGTCACTACAGAACGTGGGGGTCCATGGACCTCCACATCTTCCTGTTCCTTGCAGCTCTTAATAACTCTTTTTTTCTGTTATTTCTCCCAAACCCTGTTCTGACATACACATTTTCAAGCCCAACAAGCATGTCAAACGTTGTTCCTCACTCTCGCTATCTGTCCTGTGAGTATCCGATTTTCCGAGTCTCATTTCCTCATTAAGTGCTCTAGAAATTTCAACTACCTCTTCTTGATGTTAATCATAAATTTCCTTACTTTTTCCATTCTATCCAAAACCTCGTCATTGATCTCATGTTTAGCCCATAGTATCCTCAGCATCCTTCTGTAGAACCACATTTCTGTTGTTCCATCTTCGAAAAGATTGTCCAGTATTTGCTGCCATACACGAGGATAGATGTCATTCAGTACTCTTTTCTTTGTTTCAACGAAATTTTCCTATATTCTCATACTCTACTTAGCTTTTGAAATGCCTCTTAGCCTATCATAGTACTTCTTCGGATCTCAGTGTCACATTTTCAGTCTTCTGTTACTTTTCTTAGACTTTTAAATTTCTATACCTGCTTGATTTTAGTATCCCCGACCTGTAATTAGCGTTTTGGGCCCCTCTTTTTGCTGATGGCCATGCATTCTGTCTACTTGTAGTGTATAATTAGTCCTTTCTTCATGCTTTCCTTCGCGACATTTTCTCTCTAATTTCTTGCTCGCTTTATTTTTGTTTACCTCTTCCCTGTTCTCCTCCATACTATTTCTTCATTACTATTTTTTCTTCATAATTTCTTTTTTTAAATTTTATATTCTTTTAAATATTCTTCCTTTTCTCGATATTCTTAGCTAATTTCCTTCTTTCTCTTTCATGTTTTCGTCTTTTTCATCTTCTATGTTTATTTTCTTTCACCTACCCTCTCTTTTTAAGACAATGGGTATATCTTTATTGTCAATAATTTGTTTTTCTTTCTTTCATTCTGTAGTTCTTTCTTTCCTTTTCTTTTTAATTATCGACTCTTTTTTTTCCAACAATTTTGACAATCTCCTATAATTTGTTTTATTTCTTTCCATCTTTCTTTACCCTCTCTTTGAGACAATTTTTATTTCCTTATTGCTCCCTATAATTTGTTTTTCTTTCTTTTTTACTATCTCTCTTTATCCTCTCTTTTTGAAACAATGTTTATATCTTTACGAGTCTACCCCTGCCGTCAATATATTTAAGAGGAATATATATATATAACGTTCTTTATTATAATAGACAGGATATATATATATGTATATATGTATGTTCACTACCGGCAATAATTATTAGGCAACCCTAGTTTTTCTAAAAGAAATTATGTATTTCATACTATTTTTAGTATTTATAAATCTAAATGAAAATAGAATGGTTCTTTTGTTATAATTACTTTGCAAAATTTTACAAAGCAAAAAAAGCAATGATAAACTCGTCTGAATCACCCTAAATCTTCTTCCTATATATATATATATATATATATATACAATGTACACACACGACTGTAGCTGAGAGTATTCAAATTCATTACTGAATGAACGATGAATATATATATATATATATATATATATATACACACACACACACACTATCGGCCATAATTATTAAGCATTTCATCTTATTTTTAAGTCGATAATTATAAATGAAAATAGAATGGTTCTTTTGTTATTATTACTTTGCAAAATTTTACATGGTAAGGAAGCAAAGATGAACTCGTCCGAATCTCCTTAAATTTTCTTCCTTCTTTTTTTTATGAAATTACAATATAGGTAATCATTAAATATTTATAAATTTATTTGATGCACATGTTATTTTGCAGTATTGACAAAAGAATCATTCTATTTTCCATTTACAATTGTTCACTTGACAATAAATACTGAAACAGTATAAAACATCAATTTTTTAAAACACTGACGTCGCCTAAAAATTATGGTCGGTAGTGTATATATATATATATATATATATATATATATATATATATTCTTCAATATTGGACGTCGTAATTATTGCAAAAACTAAAATAATAACCTACTGTTTGGACAAGCTCAACAATGTGTCTATAAAGTGTGGCAAGATCATGCACAGTAGTCATTTAGACATGATCATTCACGTACCCTCAAAAGAAAAAAATCAAAACAGTTGACGTTGATGTGCTGCTATGCGTTTGAAGGAAGATGGAATATCTTCTTGATATTCTGAGGATAGGATATGCGTTGTGGTGCAGTGGATATTGACTCGGAACGACAAATTGGTGAGCCGAGTTCGAATTGCAGTTGAATTCCTTGCGTTTATTTACACAACAAATACCATTGGGAAAGGTATTAATATGTTTCTTCCCTCCAGTTATGGGTTAAGTAATAGGACAGATTGGGTTCTATAGCCTTGGCTGGCAACCAGTCTACCGCTGAAAACAAGGCAACCTACTGCGGGATAATCTTCTGCCCAGTCAGTTACGTCTCATTCGAGACATGATCGCACGTATGGCACTTAACTGATTGTGTGGACAACTAAAGGAGTATATATGGTATGTAGTCCACTGACAGCTGTGAATGTAAACTTGAGAAGATGTACATTTTACAAAAAAAAAATACGTTAATACTCTACGTCATATGGCTACTGAGCAATAAATAAATGTAAGTGTACTGGCATATGTGCGTTGTGGTACATTGGATATCGGCTCGGAACGAGAAATCGGGGAGCCGAGTTCGAATTCCAGCCGAATTCATTGAATTCACTTACGCGCAAATACCCTTGGGAAAGGTATTAATCCGTCTATTCCTTCTAGTTATGGGGTAAATAGCAGGACGGATTGGGTTCTATAGTCTTGGTCGGCAACCAGTCTACCGCAGAAAGCAATGGCTACCTACTGCGGGATAATCTTCTGCGCAGTCAGTCATGTCTTTTTCGAGACATGATCGCCCAAGCGTGTATCACGTATGGCACTTAACTGACTGACAATAGTTCAGAAAATCGATAATATATATATATATATATATATATATATATATATATATATATATATAAGGCAAGATGTTTGTGTGTGTATCTGTTTATCTGCCTGTATGTCTATCTTTTCAGCCCTTTTAACTGCGGTCTTAACCGAAAACCATAATCATATAATAATTATGCTTGTTCCTTCTTAAGTTAGTTATACAGCCACTTCCCCACCGACGAGATGTGGCCTCCCTTTGTCTGTTCTATAAGTACTTTCATGGCTTCTGCTCAGACAAACTTAAGTCACTGGTGCCTTCTCAACAGGTGTTTACTCGTGCAACCAGACTGGCAACTGGGTATTTTATGAACACCCTGTAATAATGGTGGATTTTTCGATCTGACTCACTTTTCGAAAAACTAGTTTTCTGGGACTGTTATTTTTTTTTTCTTCATCTTCATTGAATTGGATTTGATCGATGATTTTTCAGCACCATCTCATATGTTTACTTGCAATCACTAATCTGTAGTCATTGCCGATGGATCTATTCCTGATCGTATTTTTCAAATCGTTTCCTTCATTCTTCTGACGTTTTATGGTAAGTTGTGCATTTTAACGACAAGGCATTGGCTATCAGCTTCTTCAACTTCTTGGCGAGCAGTCAATGAATTATCCCCGCAGGCGACAGTATGTAAGACTTCACCGAGTTAGAGTCATATTCCTCGCTCTTCCGATGAATTTTCAGTTTAATGGAAACGGGTTCTCAGGATTATACAAGACAAAAAGGAACAGAACTGTAATGAATTGGAAAACCATTCAATGACCAATGAGTTCGAAAATCTTTACCTTGCTATTTTCCCTCACTTACGCCAAGAGAGTTTAATAATAAAACTTCATTTTTATTACCATACAAGACGAATAAACGAGCTATTAATATGTTTAGTTGATTTATCCACCTAAAGCCTACACGAAATCCAACCTTGATTTATTCTATCGTAGCAGTTATTAAACGCTGATTTTTATTCCCATTTATTACCATGCAAGACCAAAGAAACGAGCTATTAACATATTTAGTTGATTTATTCACCTGAAGCGGGTGTCAGGAAGTGGGTAAGAAAAGGGTGAGAATGCTGATGAGAGTGGAGTTGATGGAGAAGTGAGCATGAGAGAGAGAGGATGCAGGTTAGTGAGATAGGAGATGACTATTGACTTTGCATTTAAATTCTTGGAGATTGTAGCTGTCGGGAAAGCAAGTAAATGAAAGGGAATTCCACAGGCAGGAAGTGCGAGAAAAGAAGCTGATAGAGTAGAATTTGCGTTTACAATTTATTGGTTTCACAGTAAAAGGGTGGGACCTAGTTGCTAATCTTGTGGCTCGATTAAATCCATATATAAGGGGCACCAGTGAGCTAAGTTCATCGGAGCAGGAGTCGAGAAAGTATTTATAGAAGAGACACAAGAAAGCCACATTGCTCCGGTGTGAAAGTGCTTGTATCTGAGCTGCCAAGTCGGGATGTATTACATTACAGATTCTCCGTTGGATTTTGTCAAGGGAACCTAGATGGATAGCAGGAGCACCCGACCAGATATGGCAGCAGTATTCAATGCAAGTACGGATGGTAGATTTTCTTAGCAGCGGATTCAGCTATGGATTCTATATAGTCATTCCATTTGAGGTCTGTTGTGAGAGTTAAGCCGAGGAGACTTAATAGTCTTACAGCTTTTCCAACTCAGGCGCAACTCTTAATACGCAATCCAGTTTTTTTTTAATTTTCTTTTGCAAGCAATTCAAACAGTAAACTTTAGAAAATACGCTATTATTACTGTTTGAACACAGCCCTTGTGGTGTGTGGAACCACAGTGTTAAAAAAAATCACAGAAAACATTGAAAACTATGCATAATCATTTTTGTAATGATTAGTACATATTAAAATATATAAATATATGGAGAGAAGAGAGAGAAAGAGAGTCACTAGAATGTTTACTTTCTGAACATGAAACCCGGGTTCGAATCACGCCATGGTCGATTTGTAAGTAAGATGACTTCTTGATGTTATCGGTCGTGAAGTAGCGATCCCAGCGTGCGGCACCTATAGAAAGTATCTGAAAGTAAATCACCGCTTGACCCAAGCCTTGTGAGTGAAATTGGGTAGACGGCTTCCTTTGAGGAGTCGTCGATGATTGTGGATGATCAAAGTCACAAGTCATCGTGACCGAGGGTTTGAGCGTCCTGGCTTTGCTTAAATTCTTGCACGCGCTCTCTCCCATAAACTGTATCTAAGGTCCGCTCAGCTTAGTTGCAGTGTAATCCACAGGACAGCTATTTGGGTGCTGAACAAATACAAGTGTGCCTGAGCAGGTGTCTACAATAGGGATTAGCTAGTAGACGGGTAAACTGGAATTCGAGTGGCCAGCCATTATATATATATATATATATATATATATATATATATATATATATATATATATATATATATATGCATCGTTCATTCAGCAATGAATATACACGCTAAAAAGTCTGTCTCCCTCGACCGAGAGCTCGTAGCTCAGAGGTAGAATCGCCGACTGACGCCAATTCGGTCGGGTTTCAATCCTGGGTAAAAGGCAATCGGCTGTCTAACCGTACTGTCTGTCTAACAGATCTGACTGTGGATGACTATATATATATATATAGTCATCCGCAGACAGATCTGTTTCGCTGTATCACAGCTCATTAGACATCTGATGGCTCTTGCCCAGTATTGAAACCCGACTGAATTGACATCAGTCGGCGGCGATTCTACCTCTGAGCTATGTGGAAGGAGGCAGACTTTTAGCGTGCCATATACCGTGTAAACATGCCAGTAGTTAGAGTGTTCCAATTCATTGCTGAATGAATTATGCGTACATGCTAGAGTAGCTACTGCTTTTTCAAAGTCTACCATTCTTCCAGAGTGTGAGAGCGTAAATACTTATATATATATAAATTAGAGAAAATTTTCAAAATTCAAAGGTGTCGGATGTACATTTCGATATAGGAACTCTAATAGTGATTCTACGTCACGTCAGCGACATTGTTTTTTCCAAATGGCGAAGGCCCTGGGGTAGAGTGTGGAGGGGTTTTAGGTTAACAACGGTCACAAAGTAGAAAAGGACGGAGCTGGTAGTCTCGGGGTTACAGGGTGTTGAAATGGTATATTTAGAAAGGGGAGGAATAGGAGTTCATATTTTATAAAGATAGACAACTAAATGAGTTAAATTACTCTTTAAAGTTAAGATTTTGGGCTGTTTGAAGAGGTGTATTTAGGCGAGAAGGAATGGGTTTCAATGTAAGATTTTTAAAATTTTTATTTAAGTTTATTAAATTAAACCTTTTAGGTAGAAGCGAGCTAAATGCCAATTACAGGAAGTTATCAGTTTAAAAATTATTAGAGAAAAAAATTTAGAGAAAAATATATTAGAGAAAAAAAAATATATATATACATATATGTGTTAATCAAGGAAAAAGGGGTTTAGTAAAAGAATTCATATTTTCTAAAGATAGGCAATTAAAGGAGCTTGGGATAGGAAGGTAGGGTGGTTAAAATACTTTTTAAGATTAACGTTAGGGTAAAATTAAGATTAAAACTTAAATTGAATTCTTTTAATTTATATTCTAACATCTGGTCAACGGGGATTTAAATTCTAAATTTAAGTATTCGAAATATTTGCCTTGTGGCGGCACTTACTGATGAATTCCCTCCTAAGATTCAGTAGCCGGTATTGGTGGGGGTATTTTAATTTTTTCCAGTAAACATAGACAGCACCTATCACTAAAATTCCTCGGAATACGGGCTGAACCTATCAGTTTTCAGCTAATTTCAGGATCCAGCCCTTCCTCTTTCATTTTCCAGAATGCCCGCGAAAGGGCTGTCTGGTACCTCTGACCGGGGTTCGAGAAGGAGTACCTGTGGTTATACAGTCTTTGTTTGAAAGGACCGGCGGACATACCGATATAGGTCCGGAAGTCGTTTTTCTTTTGTTAGATGGAGAACTGCGGGCTTCATAAACCACCTGGGTGGATTTGCATTTTCCCTCCACCGGCATCCTCCATTGGCTCTGTATTCTTAATGCATTGAGCTCTCTGCCTGCATCACTTTTTAATGTTAAAAATTTTTAATATTGATTAGGATCAGGTTCTTGGAATTTACCTTCCTACTCTTCCACTTCGGATTAAAGAAAAACAAATATATATATATATATATATATATATATATATATATATATATAAGTTGGGTTTTATTTTGAGACATATTCGGAAAACGACCGAAATTAAGTAGAATCAATAACTGGGACGATTGACCGCTTGGGAATTCCTGGTGCTGTAAGCTTGAATGTGCGTCTGGCGTAATGGATAATACATCGGAATTATTAATTGGAGACCATTTGAGTGGACTGAGTTACCCGATATGAAAATGTTTCTAACTTGGTTCCAGAGACAAACTTATGCGCTTCTAGTACCAAAATAAGTAGCCGCACCAGTTACATTTAGCTGCCTTGCTTTTTTGTCATATACAATTACCAGACTAAGTCTCATAAGTGTATTGGGATTAGTATAATTGTAACCCAGTGAAACTTTGCGTGTGGTCCTCTCAAGTAATACTACTCTTACTACTACTAATAATAATAATCATTAATTGATTGTTTCGCTTTTTACAACTTATCAGTCATTTGCATTTTATTTAAAGTCAGATTATAATACTTTATTTTAGATAATAACTAGCAGTGTAGCCCGGCGTTGCTCGGGTGTAATGAAAGCTTTAAAACTAATCCATGGTCCTGGAGCTCAGACTCTTTGGACGTTGGCACGAAAGACTAAAAAGCAATAGTTGTTTCCAGTTAAAGCGAAACCGTAGGCTGAAAGAAAAATGAATGGATGCAAGTGAAATTTTTGATTTCCTGGTATCGATATCAAATAAGTTGTTTTCGTCGTAAACTGAATTTTGAAGGCCTGTATGTCTGTTTTATTTTTAGCCCTTTTATTTTAGTTTTTGCTTTGTGTTTGGTTCTACGTATGTATAATTGTAGTTCTTAGTCTCAGCCATGATATCATTTACTCAGAGGACTTATTTAGCCTTCACAATTCAGTTTACGACGAAAAAACTTATTTGATATCGATAGCAGGAAATCAAAATTTGACTTACCTCGATTCAATTTTCTTTCAGTCTACTGTTTCGCTTTAACTGGAAACAACTATTGCTTTTTAGTCTTTCGTGCCAACGTCCAATGAGTCTGAGCTTCAGGACCATGGAATAGTTTTAAAGCTTTCATTACACCCGAGCAACGCCGAGCTATACTGCTAGTAATAAATATTTCCAAGTTATTTTCATGCAATTCCCGTCAGTTTGTGATTCTGTATTCATAACAATGATACATGGATTATATTTAAGCGGATTTTCTGCAAGTTGTTTTGACATACGCTACAGATGCGAGCTTTCTAATTCGTTTTATTAAAAATTACAATACTATTTTCTTTGAACATATTTTTCTTGGTTCTCTGCTTACCAAAAATGCACTCAAATCAAAGAACATTTTCTTATTTTCTTCTGAATACAATCCTGTCTCGTGGGAAGTACCTGGCATATATATATATATATATATATATATATATATATATATATATATATATATATATATATATAGTATTAATGACATCATAGATTTAAATTTAATTTTCTAATAATTAATCTAAAATTGTAATTTCTTAAAATAGTCGTTTTCTTTTTTCTTTTTATAATTTAACCATATTATATAATAATTGCCCGTTGTTAAATCTATTTTCCTTCTCGATTTAATTTTTAACTTTCATTCAACCAATTTATTTTGATCTTAGCATAATTTGTGAGCCTTTAACAGTGGCCTGGTAAAGCCGTTATTTCGTTTGACCAATTTCTTTCTTATGTTTAATTTGTTTTATTAAATCTCTTATTGCTTCCGTCACCAAAGTGGCAAACCTACGGTTTCCGATAACAAGGATCTGTTCCGTTTTACTTTTTTATTTTTTTATTTTTCCCTACCCTTACTTACGTTTTTGACAAACAAATAAATTTATATGATAAGACAGGTTTTTAAAGTTATTCTTTTAAATATCCATCCGATTTTACAAAATTTGAAATTTCTTACATCTAATATATATATATATATATATATATATGTGTGTGTGTGTGTGTGTGTGTGTGTGTGTGTGTGTTTGAACGTTATATATATATACTTATGCAAACTAATAAAAAACGAATAAGATGTTGGCAACGTTCAAAACATTAATTTAAAACAGTGTTCAATATAAAAATGGAGCAATTAATATTTATTATAAATTATACTTTAAAACATGTACAAACTACTACAAAATTGTACATTTTGATAACGACATTGAAATAACAATATCTCATTAAGTAGTTAATAATGATGGTAATAAACGTTAGTTTTGAAAAGAAAATTTTTTAAAAAATCACCTCTGTTTATATTTTCTACCTCGTACGAAAAGTTTTCTAAAAATTTACGGAAGTAAGGTGTTTTTAATTTTCTTTTAAAAAATAACGTTTATTACCAACATTAACTGATGAGTTTTTTCAATGTCGAAACAAAATATACAATTTTGTAATTGCTTGTAGTTTGTACATATTCTAAAGTGTATATATATATATATATACACTTTAGAATATATATATATATATATATATATATATATATATATATATATATATATAACCGTACATACTCGTGTATTAACAGGTTTGTCTCGGTAGAACAATTATGACTGAGTAATGAGTTCGATCCTTACTCAGTGTCCCATACTTTCAGCCTTCAGCCGCGTCTGAGCCACGCTTAGAAAATCATGTGAATGCCTTGATCTGAGATTCTATGTTCAATTTCCTTATTCCCAATATTAAAAAGTCGATCTCATGTATACGATCTAGTGTCAAAGATGCTGGGAAACAGTCGGAACTTTATATCGTTCCAGAAATGAATAGGCTCTATCATGCTTTATCTTTTATAAGAGTCAAACTAGTACGGAAACGAGACCTTACAGCCATTGGTACTGAATCCCATCATTCCAGCCTTCAGTTCAAAATATTTGGCTTGGTATTGGCTGGGAGGTGATGGAGAGATTTTTCTACTTTGCAGCGTCTTCTCCACAGACGTGACGTTGTAGGCATTTTACTATTCGATCGCTGTTTACGCAGCTATGATAGGGTATGTCATTTTCACGAGACCGAATTACAGGTAAGGATATGCGTTGTGGTGCAGTGGATATCGGCTCGGAACGATAAATCGGGGAACCAAGTTCGAATTCCAATTGAATTCCTTGCATTCACTTACGCACAAATACTCTTGAGAAAGGTATTAATCCATCTCTTCCCTACGGTTATAGGTTAAAAAAATAAGACAGATTGGGTTCTATTGCCTTGACTGGCAACCAGTCTACCAAAGAAAGCAATGGCAACCTACTGCGGGATAATCTTCTGCCCAGTCAGTCATGTCCCTTTCGATCGCCTAAAGCGTGTATCACGTATGGTACTTAACTGACTGACTGATTCATCGGTATGACCTTTACACTACAAGCATAAAAATAAAGTTTCACTCAGCATTTATTTAATTTTAAACCCAACATTCATTACATGTTGTTTTCTTATTTATTAAAAGACCATAGTTTATTAAAATGTTTCTTAATTTATCACGCAAGAGTGTGTAATTCGTTACATTCACTGACTAGAAAATATCTATGAAAGGGAATGGATCCACCTCTACTCTACAAGCTATGGGTTAAATACCAGAACAGTCTGGATCCTAATATGCAAGAGTGAGAAGTTCGCTACATTCCCTTACGCGAAAATAGATTTAAAAATAGAATGAGTCCAGGAGCTACTTTTCTCGCACTTCCCGCCTGTGAAATTCATTTCCGTTTACTTGTTTTCCCGACAGCTACAATCTCAAAGAATTTAAATGTAAAGTCAATAGTCATCTCCTATTTCACTGGCTTGCATCCTCTCTCTCATGCTCCTTTCTCCATCCACTCCACTCTCATCAGTATTATCATCCTTCTCTTACCCACTTCCTGACATCCCCTATAACCTGTCACTCTTTCCCATAACTTTCCTCATATGTAACCCCATGCGCACCAATAGCAGTAAAATAACTTGTCTGGGGCGATATGATTACAAAAAATAATCTTTTCTTCCCATGCTATGGGTTAAATAGCTGGATAGTCTTGGTCCTAGCATACAAGTGTACGAAGTTCACTTACGCGCAAATAACCTTAGAAATGGATTGAATTTATCCCTTCTTGCAAATGCTATGGGTTAACTAGCAGAAGAGCCAATGCCCTTGTTTGACAACCAGTATGACGCTAAAAAAAAGATCCTATTACGGGGTTACTTCTGCCAAATCAATCACGAATCAAAAAGAGATATTATTTCCCAAGCGTGCATTACGTATGGTACTCAAGTGACTGACTGATTGCTGAAATATCTTCTTCTTCTATGTGCCTTCTCCTTTAAGAACGTGGGCGATCATGGCCTTCCACATCTCTCTATCCCTAGTGGCTCTTAGCACGCTTCCTCCTGTAACACCACGCAGCTCCCGTTCTGTCATCCACCTGCTCAGGCACTTCAAATATGTTATCCGCTGCTTTCCTCTGTCTCTTTTTCCCTCTATCTGGCCTGTTAGTATCTGGTTCTCCAAGCCCTCCTTCCTCATTGTATGTCCCAGGAACTTCTGTTGTCTCTTTCTGATGCTCAATATTAATTTCCTTTTCGTTTCCATTCTTTCCAACACCAAACCATTGCTCACATGATCTGTTCATGATATCCTCAGCATCCTTCTGTAGAACAGTATATCAGCTGCTTCAAGTTTTTCTTTCATCCTTGTTGATATTGTTCAGCATTCACTGCCATATTGAAGAACTGACATAACATAGCAATCTAGTACTCTCTTCTTTGTTTCTAGCAAAATTGTCCTGCTTCTTTGTGCTTTTGTATCTCAGGAATATAAATGTATAAAAACTGATGTGGTTACAAAGTGAGGGGTCAGTTTATATATTGATTTTAATATGGAACTGATCCTCCACTTTATATCCAGTCTGCTTCTGTCGAACCACATTTTGGTTGCTTCAAGTTTTTCCTTCATCCTTGTTGATATTGTCCAGCATTCACTGCCATATTGAAGAACTGACATCACATTGCAATCTAGTAGTCTCTTCTTTGTTTCTAGTGAATGTTTCCTGTGTCTTAATACTTTGCTCAGCTGTTGATAGGTGGATTTAAAGATATCAACAAACTTTAAATAACTTCTACACCAGTTTACTTCAAGTTGGATTCCGTGTGTGCTTCAGGTGGGCAAATCAAAAATAGTGATCCTTCGTTTATTTGGATTTGCTTGGTAATAAAAAGCAGATTTTATCATAAAACTCCTTTGACATGAGTGAATGAAAATAACGGATTTTTTTTTAACCCTTTGGACATGGAGGGGGTCTTTGAAAGGGTTTTCAATCTGTTGCAGTTTATTTTCGTCTTGTATAAAATCTTGAAAAGGCATTTTCATTGAAACTGATAAATTCATCGGAAGAACAAAGTATGTAACTCTAACTCAGTGAAGTCTTACATGAAGCCTGCGGGTATAATTCATTGACTGCTCGCTAAGAACTCAAAGTAGCATATAGCCAATGCCATGTCTTTAAATTGCGCAGCTTACCGTAAATCGACAGAAGAATGAAGGAGATGATTTAGAAAATACGAACAGGAATAGATCCTTCGGTAATAGCTACAGATTGGTAGTTTTAAAAAAAAACATACGAGGGTGTGCTGAAAATTCATCGACTAAATTCAATTCCCAAAAGGATGAAAGGAAAAATAACCTCCAGTGAAGTGAATCAGATTGAAAACCCAGCATTATATAACGATTTTTCCATGACGTTATTCATAAAATTACCATAATTCTTAATCAATTAAAGACTTTTTAAATTCACCTTGCATCCTCTATAGTGAATGGTATAATCAAAGTCAAATTTTGAACGAATGAATGGTAACTTCTTAATTAATAATTTCTATCTTTTTTAATACTGTTTGAGATTGTTCTTTCATTTTTCTTTCTTTCTTTTTTTCTCCTGTCTCTTTTGTAATCATGTTAATATCTAAACTTATTTATAAATGAAACTTTGTCTGTGTGTCTGTGTCTGTACGTGTGTGTCCGTTACCTATAGACTCCAAAACGGCTGAACCGATTTTCTTGAAAATTTACACAGTTGTATTATAAGCGCCTGCGAGTGTTCTTAGCTAGGTTTTGTGTCGAGGTACCCCCGATAAATATCGAAAATCGATAATCGAAAAAATCGTGTTATAGAAGGAGTGGTCCGATTTTAATCAAATTTGATACACTCATAGACAAAGACACAAGAAACGATATTCAGAAATTTCAAGGTTGCAGTTCTTACAATAGTGCAAAAAATTTTATATCAATATCAGGAAATCAAAATTTGACTTAGATGCATTGATTTTTCTTTCAGTCTACAGTTTCGGTTTAACGGCAAACAACTATTGCATTTTAGTCTTTCGTGCCAACGTGCAAAGAGTCTGAGCTCCAGGACCATGGATTAGTTTTAAAGCTTTCATTACACCCGAGCAACGCCGGGCTATACTGCTAGTACTTACTATAGCCAATATTTTTTTCTGTTTTTCAATTCTTTTTTTTTTTCTGGATTTGCAGAGACCATAATACTTTTTTGTCTTTGCTTCATTTCTAACGTTCTTTCTTTCACATTCTTCTTTCGTTTTTTGAGACGATGTTTATATTCCTGTTGCCAATAATATCTCTGTTTTTCTATTTCTTTCCTTTATTATATATATATATATATATATATATATATATATATATATATATTAGTCATCCACATACAAGCTCATCAGTGTGGCTAGACATATCCACTTACTTCTGGCCGGGATCGAAACTCGACCGATTTGGTGTCAGCGGAGTCTCTACTCCCTAAGCCATCGGCGCATGGTGTCAGAGAGGGGAAATTTTAACGTCTTGTATGTAAGCAGTGTATACAGACGCCAGTTATATATATATATATATATATATATATATATATATATATATATATATATGCCATGTCTGGTCGCGTGCTCCTGTTGACAAAATCCAACGAAGTATCTGTAATGTCATAGATCCCGACTTGGAAGCTCAGATACAGTCACTTTCTCACCGGCGCAATGTTGCTTCCCTGTGTCTCTTCTACAAATATTTTTCACGGCTTCTGCTCCGATGAACTTAGCTCACTGGTGTCCCCTATATATGAATTTACTCGAGATTAGCAACTAGGCTCCACCCTTTTACTTTGAAACCAATAAAATGTAAATGCAAATTCTACCACATCAGCTTCTTTTCTCGCACTTCTCGCCTGTGGAATTCCCTTCCATGTACTTGCTTCCCCGAAGGCTACAATCTCCAAGAATTTCAAGGTAAAGTCAATAGCCATCTCCTACCTCACTAACCTGCATCCTCTCTGTCTTTCTCTCTCATGCTCCTTTCACCGCCCACTTCCCTCTCATCAGTATTCTCATCCTTCTCTTACCCACTTCCTGATACCCCCTATAACCTGTCACTCTTTCTCATAACTTTCCTCCTGGAAATTGCGCTGGAAACGAAGAAGATTGTATTGGATTGTTACGTGATGTCCGAATTTCAATAAGGTAGCGAATGCTTGACATTCTTATCAAAGATGTGAGAAAAACTTGAAGCAACTGAAATGTGGTTCTACAGAAGGATGCTGAGGATACCATGGAGTGGACATGTGAGTAACGACGAAGTTCTGGAGAGAATGGAATCGAAAATGAAACTTATACTTAATATCAGGAAAGGCAGCTGAAGTTCCTGGGATATGTAATAAGGAAGGAGGGCTTGGAGAATCTGATACACACGGGACGGATAGAAGAAAGGCGAGACAGCGGGAAGTAGTGCGTGACATACTTGATAGCTTGACCAAATGGATTGCAGAGCAGGGAGATGTAACAGAAGAATGGGTTTTAAGAGCTACAAGGAAAAGGGAGATGTGGAAGCAACACGTTTCATGGAAGAAGATATTTGTATCCCAGCAACACTTTGCTAACCCCCTGAAAAACAGTGGCAGTAAAATACTTTACTTGGGACGATATGATTATAAAAAATTTTAAAAAATCTATACTATTATAATGTGGATATAAAGTGAGGGATCAATTCTACATTACAATCAATATATAGACTGATCTCTCACTTTATGACCACAATCATCCTTCTCTTACCCTCTTCCTGACACCCCCTATAACCTGTCACTCTTGCTCATAACTTTCCTCCTATGTAACCCCCTGCAAAAAAGTGGCAGTAAAATGCCTTACTTGGGACGATATGATTATTATAAAATAAAAAATTTCTATACTATTATAATGTTGATATAAAGTGAGGGATCAATTCTACATTAAAATCAATATATCAACTGATCCCTCACTTTATGACCACAATCATCCTTCTCTTACCCTCTTCCTGACATCTCCTATAACCTGTTACTCTTTCTCATACCTTTCCTGCTATGTAACCCCCCTGCAAACCAGTGGCATTAAAATGCCTTGCTTAGGGTGATATGATTATAAAAAATAAAAATATTCTATACTATTATAATGTGGATAAAAAGTGGGGGATCAATTCTACATTACAATCAATAAATAAACTGATCCCTCACTTAATGGAAACAATCATCCTTCTCTTACCTTTTTCCTGACACACCCTGTAACCTGTCACTCTTCTCATACCTTTCCTGTTATGTAACCCCCTGCAAAACAGTGGCAGTAAAATGCTTTGCTTTGGACGATATTATAAAAAAATATATATTTTTTTGTTTCTTTTATTTTTATCAATAATTATAGTTTTCTTCTTTCGTGTTAATGAACTTTCATCATGTCAACATACTAATTGACTCCCTGACAGAAACATGCGTCAAACGATTTCTTTATTCTTTAACGTACCTGAGTGTGTTGTGATGGAAGTGATTATAACTTGACATGGCGATAAGTCCCCCGCTGCAGGCACACAAAGAAAACAGAATCTGTACAGCAGCATCTTTCCAAACCTACAATAAATGTTTAAAAAATAATTTAATCATTATCATAAATATATTACTTAAATATATTCACATGTTAAAAAATAAAAAGAGGTTGAAGACAAGGATATGTCTTCTCACCGGACTTATTCAATCTATAAATTGAAGCAATCCTAAGAGAAATAGATCCTACCACGGTTCATTACGGCCAAAAATCTTAACATTCTTCTTCTTCTTCTACGTGTCATGTCCCTTCAGAACGTAGGCGATCATGGCCCTCCACATCTCCTTATCCCTTGTCACTCTTAATACCCCTTCTCCTGTTATCCCACACAATTCCCGCTCCACCATCCATCTGTCCAAATCCACAAAAATGTCATTAGCTGCTTTCCCTTATTTCTCTTCTCCTCTATCCGTCCTGAGAGCATCAGGTTCTCTAAGCCCTCCTTCTTCATTAAATGTCCCACAAACATTAGATGTCTTTTTCTGGTGTTAATTATAAGTTTCCTTCTCCTGGTCATCCTCTCCAAAACCTCGTCGTTGCTCATGTGTTCCGTCAATGACATCTTCGGCATCCTTCCTCAGCCATATTGAAGAACAGACATTACATAACAATCCAGTTCTCTCTTTTTTAGTTTTCTGCGAAATTTTCTTTTATCTTAATACTCTACTCAGCTTCTGGAATGCAACTTTATCTCTGCCAATACGCCTTAAATATGAATTTGCCGCAGTATTGATAGCAGAGACAGAAAACAAATTACACGATCTCTTAAAAAAGGTAGAAAAGGAAAGCGAGGAGAAAAGTAGGTTATGCATTGTTTTCCTCTATTCCACTTGCTTTCGATAAGTTTAGTGAGTGTCAAATTTTCCGAGCCTTCTTTCCATATTATGTACTATAGAAAATTCCTCTCTTTCCTTTTAGGTTCAAGTGAACTTTTTTTTTTCTTAACTTTCTTTAAGACTTCGTCGTTGCTCACACAGTTCCTTCATGGTATTCCTAACACTTTTCTGTAGAAAAAAATTTTGTTGCTTCATATGGTATTTATCTGCCTTCCACGTAGGCGTAATGCGGCACCAGACCTAATTAAGTTAGAGTCTTGGAGTCCCTAAGCTCGACCAAAAATTTCCGTAGACTATGCAAAAAGTTGGATCTCCCCGTTTTCTATGATAATGGACTCGACTTGAGTATACATACACTCCTGCCATAGTGAGACCCGTCAGAGTTTATCTCCGGACTTGACGTTGTCGGCTCACTGCCTTCGCGAAGAGAGCATTAACCCATTCGTGGCTATGCCGAAGGGTAGTCACGACTGGGCAAAATCAGACAGGTATTTTTGGCTGGGCTATATGGCCCGGATCACCCACTCTAAAAAGGTCTTGTGCCACATTTTGCCCCAGTGGAGGGCGGGTGTGGATTGATATCGATCCGTTGGAGGGTACAGTATCTGATCCGTAAGTTACCGAACGATACCGAAGTTCCACAGAGAATACCGCGTCAGTAGTCATAGTAACTCTGAGCTCCACTCAGACAGCACTGTATTATTCAGAACCCGTCAATTCTGACGTAGAATTCCAGCACAGCTTCACTTCAAAGACTTGTGTGTATCTGCCTTCTTCTATCGAACGCCCATAGCAGACAGTTAGACTGACGCCAATTCGGTCGGGTTTCAATCCTGGATTAAAAGCAATCGGAGTCTAACTGTACTGATGAGCTGCGAAACAGATCAGTCTGCAATGACTATATATATATATATATATATATATATATATATATATATATATATATATATATATATATTCCTACTAATCGTATTCCTGGATTACTAACCTGCGTTCCAGTTTGTATCTTTACATTTAATATAACCTATTTTTCTATCTGAAATATCTGTTTTGTTGTTCATTATTTTGTGCGGTTCCTCACCCGGAATCCACAACAATTATTGAGTAATAACGTCTCCAATCCTATAAAAAAACGAAGAATAATACAACTGGAGTCAAAAAAGGACAATTTATTTCTCCTCAAAAAGTACAAGAGTTGATTGACAAGTTGGCTCCAGTCTTACAACAAATGTTTTAGACAAACATAAAATAATGAATTTAGTATAAAAATAAAGTCAATATATTGTTTTTTTAAAATAACAAAAGTTGATTACTAAGTAAGGTTTCAAGCGTCTTAAAACAAATTTTAGACTAAACAGAATAATAAAATTAGTGTCAAATTAAAGTGTATTTTTTCTTTTAAAAATTACGTCGGTTATTTGATAAGTAAAATCTCCAATCTTATAAAACAAGGTTTAGACCAGATATGTTATTGAATCTGGCGTCAAAATGGAGTATATTCATTTCTATTCAAAGGTTATAAGTGTTGGTTGATAAGAAAGATCTCCAATCTTATGAAATAAATATTAGAATTAGCTAAAATAATGAAACCGGTATTAAAATTAAATTTATCTCTCTTCAAAGTTACAAAGGTGATTGATACACTCCTGGTCAAAATCTTAAGACCAGATACAAAAGAGTTAAGAAAGATATATATATATATATATATATATATAGAGAGAGAGAGAGAGAGAGAGAGAATACTGTTACTTTAATCAAAATATATTAGCGAAATATTTACATTTAATTTGAAAATGTAGTTTATCAACAAACAAGAGAAAATTGTAAGCTTTTAATTGATTAATTTAAGTATAGAAAAATATTTCTTTTTTTTTTTTTTTGGTTGATCATAAAGATAAGACCATATAAATAAATGTAGAAAATACAGAACGAATAAGTCATACCGACAGTTAAATATTCAGGGTAACAGCCATTTTTAATAATTACTTTGAAAATTCCCTTCGGCATACTCATTATTAACTTCTGCATGAATGGGCTTGGAATGCTTGCTCAGGATGCATAACCGGCAACACGAAATGCATTCACAGTTTCAAATTGCGATGCATATTTGCGATCCATCCCCAAACATTCTTGATTGGTTTTATATCTGGAAAGCAAGGTAGATGGCTTTTTCCTAACTGATAAAATCGACAGACATATATATGTATATACAAAATAAAAATATTCCATATTTTTATTTCTTTTTCTTGGTGACTTGTGAGTGGAGTGGGTTTGGTCTGGTCGAAGCCCACAAGCATACGAGTCGGCACACCCGTATCAAGGCAGCAGTAGGTGCTGTGTCCGGTTTCTGTTTTCTCTCTCCAACTACTCTCTGCAAACTGCTGGATTCAACACACACTCTCTCTCTCTCTCTCTCTTTGTGTGTGTGTGTGTGTGTGTGTGTGTGTGTGTGTGTGTGTGTGTGTGTGTGACAACTGACGTCACTTAAATAGTTACCTCCTGAATTTCCGGTGCATTCTGTCTTAATGCTGACTCGTTTTTACCCCCGTTAGTAAAAACAAAATTCTAGCTCGACAGCTGCGTTTTCACACTCAGCGACATCTCCCTGTGTCACCCAGTGCAAAATACACTTCTTGTTAAAATTCCACACCGACCATAGTATTATTGAACAATTTAGCAAAATCCTGTGATTTTGACTAGGGATTAAGAATGACCCCTGCTTTATTTTATACCGACCAAGATTTTATGCAACAATTTTCAACAATTAATTCCACGCATTTTTCCCAAGATTCCTCTCCTGTTTTTTTTTTTTAATTTTTTTTCATGTTCTGGTTTGGACAGCTAAAAAATATTGATCTTGTAATTTTTTTTCAATTTCAGAATCATGAGTATTATTAGTAGGAGTAGTCATATGACTATTAGTAGTTGCAGTATTACACTAAAAGAAACATTATAAATACACCAATGTTGCTTGCTAAAAATATGGGAGCCAATAACAAAAAGAAAGATAAATAACATCAAGCTTTCAAACGCAATCAAATCAAGGACAGCAGCAGCAGTAAAAACATGACAGGCAGCAAACGTAGTTGCAACCTAATCAGCAGCTAGGTCAGGTCTCGGGTTCTAGGATTGCTATAGGGCAATGGCGTAGTAGATAGAAGCGTTGGTTTGTGTATTTTGTGATATAATGTTTGTTGGTTCGATGCCGCTGTTGGGCAGTGTATACCTGTACTCAGTGAAAACGGCTGAGCAATGACTGAACAGTACTAAATAAAAGTAATAACTAGACAAGAGGTAGGGAACAAGAACAGTCTACTCCCAGAATTTCCTGTAGGTTACCGAGATTGATAAACCCCTGAAGAAGAGCATAATAGCTGATATATTCTGATAACAAAGACGAATACAAATAAGGCAAATAATGATAACCCCTCGTCCCGTAGATTTGGACAAAAAAGCAAAAAAAATGAGTTACAGAGAAACTTACGTTCGGATCTGAGAGTTTGGAAATATCTGGTTTTAAGTAAAAATAAATTCCGTTCATGGCGCCCTCCAAAGAAATTCCTCGAATCACGAGCGCTGTCAGAAGAATGTACGGAAACACTGACGTAAAATAGACAACCTGAAAATGAAAAGAAGAAAAAAGAAATAATATTGACAGTGATAAACTGTCAAGTCTTCGGTCTTACCACTCGACCACAGAAGATCTTATGGTTTGATAAAGTCAAATTAAGCCATAGAAATAGATACGTTTCTGCATTATTAAACAGTAATTGGTCAGAGTAAAAGTAAATCAGTAAACAGTTGTATTAAAAATTGCTTATTATAAATTTAAAGAAAAAATAAAATATATTTTATATGCAGGGTTTTTAAGTATTAATATTAGGAAAATCAGCCAATTACGCCACCCGAGTTACAAATTTTCGGTATCGACTAGCGTTACAGATTAATTGATTTCCCAGCGATTTTTTTTATTTTGAATGCACAACGGTGGTTAGAGCAAAATATACATGGGGCGTACTCACAGGAAGATCTCAATAGAAACGAAGAAAAGAGTGCTAGACTGCTACGTGATGTCAGTTCTTCAATACGGCTGTGAATGCTGGACAATATCATCGAAAATGAGGACAAAACTGGAAGCGGCCGAAATGTGGTTCTACAGAAGGATGCTACGGATACCGTGGACTGAGCATACAAGCAACGACGAAGTGTTAGAAAGAATGGCAAAATTGATGCTGAGCATCAGGAAGATACAACTGAAGTTCCTGGGACATGCAATGAGGAAGGAGAGCCTGGAGAACCTGATACTGACTGGACAGATAGAAGGAAGGAGAGACAGAGGAAGGCAGCGGATAACATATTTGCAGGATCTGATCAGGTGGATGACGGAACAGGGGTTGCCAGGAGCAACAGGAGCAAACATACTAAGAGCCACAAGGGATAGGGAGACGTGGAAATCCATGATCGCCTACGTCCTGAAGGGACAGGGCACATAGAAGAAGAAGAAGAAGAAGAAGAAGAAGAAGAAGAAGAAGAAGAAGAAGAAGAAGAACTACAAATCATCATTCAAGCTAAAAGGTCTTAGGAATTATACCAAACTAGCGAACTATATGTGGAAATTAAAAGAAAAAAATGACAAAAATCCTAATATGAGGTGGAGTATATTGAGACAGGCCAGACCGTGTAATGGTGGTGAGGTCTGAACATTAGGCCAAGAAGAAAAGTCGGTTATAGTACCATTTCCAGAATTAGAAAGGTTTCTAAAGGAAAGTTCCGAAATAATGCCCAGATGTATACACATTAGAAAATACATTTTGGGTTCGTACAAACCCGGATGAAGGTATGCACAATATTATTTCGCTAGTCTTGACTAATGTCTCCCCTTATTTTAAATTTCCTGTTATGTGTTTTAAAATTCATCTTGTGCATTAAAAATAAAGTCTTAAGGAATCAGTTAATCTATGACGCCTGACGATACCGAAAGGTTGAAACGATGGTAGTATAATCGGCTAATCTTCCTAATTTTGATATATATATATATATATATTTATATATATATATATATATATATATATATATATGTGTGTGTGTGTGTGTGTGTGTGTGTGTGTGTGTGTGTGTGTGTGTGTTACATTTGTTGATATTACGATGAATTCGAAAATTGTGTTATAGGCTTAGTTTGACTTCGTTTAGACTGATCGTCATTCGTGGTCGAGAGGTCTAAGACGCGCCACACACACACACACACACACACACACACACGCACGCACACACACATATATATATATATATATATATATATTATCAGTCATTCCATAAGCTCTGTCTAAATTTAATTTCATTAAATTTGAATAAAATTTAATTGTTTTTAGAATGTCAAATGAATTTAAAAAACATTTTTATGTATTCGTATACATTTAAACTAAATTTTATTTTACAGATTAATAAAAATAATAAATACTTTGATTAAATAGCTTCTAACATGGATGTATCCAAGGAGCATTTAAGGCACGTAATGCTTTATGTGCGTTGTGGTCCAGTGGATATCGGTTCGGAACGAGAAATCGGGGAGCCGAGTTCGAATTCCAGTTGAATTCATTGCATTCACTTACGCGCAAATACCTTTGGGAAAGGTATTAATCCGTCTCTTCCTTCCAGTTATGGGTTAAATAACAGGACAGATTGGGTTCTATAGCCTTGGTCGGCAACCAGTCTACCGCAAAAAGTAATGGCAACCTACTGCGGGATAATCAGTCAGTCATGTCTCTTCCTAGACATGATCGCCCAAGCGTGTTTCACGTATGGCACTTAAGTGACTGAATGCTTTATGAATACAAAAAAGGACACTCTACAAAAGAAGCGGCTCGAAACATTCACTCAGCTTATGGAAATGAGTGCTTGAATGAAAGAACTTGCAGACGATGGTTCGCAAAATTCAGAAGTGGAGATTTAAGCTTTGAAGATGAAGATCGAACAGGTCATCCAGTTGCTTAGCTTATTGAGGCGGCACTTGAAGAAAATCCTGCATTATTATTTGAAGCATTGGCAATAAAGCTTAGTTCAAACCATACAACTGTTCATCATCAACTTCAGCAATTTGAAAAGACTCCTAAACTTGGAAAATGGGTACCTCATGAATTGTCTGAAAGCAACCGCAAATCCCGAGTTGACATCTGCTCTTCGCTCCATTCTCACGAACTTATTTCACCATTTTTAGATACACTTGTAACTGGTGATGAAAAATGGATCTTCTATCGTAATGTTGAATGTAAACAATGGCTTGATAAAGGGAAAAAGGCCCAACCACAACCCAGAAAGGAACTTCATGAGTAAAACGCTTTTATCTCTATCTGGTGTGATTGCAAAAGAGTAATTCACTTTGAATTGTTACCACC
Source organism: Ascarosepion bandense (assembly GCA_037127315.1). NCBI lineage: Eukaryota > Metazoa > Mollusca > Cephalopoda > Sepiida > Sepiidae > Ascarosepion > Ascarosepion bandense. The sequence goes on from JBBBDQ010001197.1 coordinate 1,146,016, forward strand.
TAATGCAGCAATCAATGCTCACGTCTACTGTCAGCAATTAGAGAGTTTGAATCAAGCTTTGGAGAAAAAAAAAGCCCCGCTTTAGTGAATCGAAAAAGGAATGATGTTTCATCAAGACAATGCACGACATCACACTGTAAAAATCACATTACAGAAGAGCAAAGAGCTTAGTCGGGAAAAAAATCCTCATCCACCTAACTCTCCCGACTTTGCTCCTTCAGACTATTTGTTTCGTAGTTTACAAAATCATTTGTAGGAAATAACTTTCAAAAGCCAGGAGGATGTAAGCGTAATTTCTACTCCAACAGCTTCTTTTCTCGCGCTTCCCGCCTGTGGAATTCCCTTCCACAAGTCTTCTTTCCCGACAGCTACAATCTCCAGGTGTTTACATGTAGGATTAATAGATACCTCCTATCACTCTAACTTCCAATTATTCTCAGAACACTCTCATCTACCCAACCCTCATTCTCAGTATCCTTACCCGCCTATCACCCACCCTCTGACATTTCCTATATTTAACCATTCTCGGTATCCTTACCCGCCTATCACCGACCCTCTGACATTTCCTATATTTAACCATTCTCGGTATCCTTACCCGCCTATCACCCACCCTCTGACATTTCCTATATTTAACCTTTCTCGGTATACTTACCCGCCTATCACCCACCCTCTGACATTTCTATATTTAACCATTCTCGGTATCCTTACCCGCCTATCATCCACCCTCTGATATTTCCTATATTTGACCATTCTCAGTATCCTTACCCGCCTATTACCCACCCTCTGACATTTCCTATATTTAACCATTCTCGGTATCCTTACCCGCCTATCACCCACCCTCTGATATTTCCTATATTTAACCATTTTCAGTATCCTTACCCGCCTGTCACCCACCCTCTGACATTTCCTATATTTAACCATTCTCGGTATCCTTACCCGCCTATCACCCACCCTCTGACATTTCTATATTTAACCATTCTCGGTATCCTTCCCCCCTATCATCCACCCTCTGACATTTTCTATATTTAACCATTCTCGGTATCCTTAACCGCCTATCACCCACCCTCTGACATTTCCTGTATTTAACCATCCTTCCTCCACTCTATGTAGCCCCCTGCGCAGTAGTGGCAGTGAAAAGCCTTGCTCGGGGTGAAAAGCTTATTAAAAAAAAAAAAGATCTAAACCGATGTCGCAGAATTCTTCACTTCAAAACCGAAAGGGTTTTACCTTAATGGGATCAAACAGTTTAAAAATAGATAGAAGGAAGTCATAAAATCAGGGAATCTGCACTGATTATTAAATTTTGATTAAATACAACGTTTTGGTCATTTGTTTTCTTTATTCAAAAATCGGACAGAACCTATGGGATGACCTAATACTTCAAATGTTATTTTTAGCGGATAATCGCATTTGAGTAGACGCTCTGTTTTATTTACTACACTATTTATTTGATCTTTCAGGCTACACACTTGAGAAATCATATTAAAGAAAATGTCTTTCACACTATTCCTAACTGTTCTCCTTTGCAATGAAAACCATCGTCTACTATGCTCGGCTAGTTTTGTATCCAAAACCTACACACATGTTTTTTTGCAGTGAGGTTCAAGTTTTTTTTTCATGGTCAGGAGCCATTCAAGGCAGGGTGTTACAGTAAGAGGTAGTTTATGCGGATAGTCTGTAATGTGATAGGTACTGATCTGGCGACTCGACTGCAGCCACTTCCTCACTGTCGAAATGTGGCCTCCCTTTGTCTCTTCTATAAATACTTTCATGGATTCTGCTCGGATGAGCTTAAGTCACTGATTCCTCCTAAACAGGTGTTTACTCGTGCAAACCAGACTGGCAACTGGGTCCCACCCATTCACAGTCAGGTTAGCCAAATGCAGACGACAATTCTACTCCTGCAGCTTCCTCTCTCGCACTTCCCGCCTGTGGAACTTGCTCCCGTATTCTTGCTTTCCTGACGGTTACAACCTCCAGAAATTTAAATGCAAAGTCAATACTCATCTACTAACCACTGGCCTCTAGCTCTCTCCCCTCCCCTGTATAACCTTCCCTTTCTCTCCTCCTATGTATCTGTCATCGCACCTGCTTTCTCAGCTTTCTATTGTTCCTTTCTAACTAGTTTGTACTCCTCATTCTTTTCTAATTAATGTTTTTACATTTATGTAGCCCCCTGCACATCAGTGACGTTTCCGCCTTGCTCGGGGTGAAATGATTAAAAAAAAATAAAATAAAATATAAGGGGAAACTAACTGTTAACTCTAGATTTGCACAGATTAAGATTGTAGTTTTCAGGGAAACATCATCTTGGGAGTAGCTTCCACATAGCAGTGACTCGCGGGAAAAAGCTGTTCGAGTGTAATTTACTTCTCACCGATAGTATAAAGAGCGAATGTGGATCATTTGCTACAATGTGGGTGATATGGTGGGTCTTTGCCGTTTAGGTTCTAGATTGTGGAACCATGAAAGTCAGACCAATTTCCATGGAAGTAGCGATAGAGTGGCTTGCCACACCCAACCAATGAGGGACAGGTCGGAGGGCAGAAAATAAGCAATCACCTACAAGGGCTCTGAGGCGCTTTAAAAACTCAACCGATACTATTTTACAATTATTTTGTGCAGGGAGGGATCACATAATTTGAAAGATGATATTAATCTTTCTCTTATACGGACAAAAATGAATGATCCTAGAATGAAAGAGGTTTTGTAGTGAAAAAAAATCCCCTGATGTGAATTATGTTGTTTATATTAACGTTACTTTTGATTTTGGAATAAGGAAAAAAATAAGAAAAAGTTCAGAGGATCTGTTTCGTGCTTGAATGGACCCTAATTTAGGAATCACACGAAAGGAATAGAAAATTTTCTAAATTCAATACAGGAAAATGTAAATTTTTTTCTAATGAGAAGCTAGTGAAAATTTGATTTGAATAATTTTTTCTATGATTAAATTGTAGGAATAATGATTTTGTTTAAAAAATTTATTTTATCATAACTTTGTTGTTTCAAATTCTAAAATGTGTGACTAAAGTCCATTTAAATAATAAAATGTTGATTTTACTTAAACGAGTATTATATAAATGTCCAAGTGAAAATCCTGAATTATATTTTATGTCAATGCCGATATCTATATACACTCCCGATCAAAAATTTAAGACCACTTAAAAATCCGTAAAAAAAATTTCTTTTTAAAGACTTTTAAGTGGTCTTAAATTTTTGATCGGGAGTGTATGTATTCCTTATTTTTTTCTGGTGAATGTGTGCTAGAAGTGATATAGTCAAATATATATTTAAATGGAAAGGGAAAACGAATAAAACAATAACTAATTGTGAAAAGTGAACACAAAAAAGTCAAAGTCATAATTCAGAATTTAAATCTTTGAGTAATTCTAAAAGTAGAAAAGAAAATTCAGAAAAGAGAAAAGAAGAAAGAAAAAATCCCAGAGAAATGAAGAAAAAGAAAAACGGACAAAAAATAAAATCGAAAGAAATAAAAGAAAGGAAGGAAACTCTCAGAAGAAAGAAAGAAAGAAAGAAAGAAAGAAAGAAAGAAAGAGGGAAAGAAAGAAAGAAAGAGGGAAAGAAAGAAAGAGGGAAAGAAAGAAAGAAAGAGGGAAAGAAAGAAAAAGAATTTTTTTTCGTAGTCTAAGAAAGGAAAAGAAATAATTTTTTCTAGAAGAAAAGAAAAATTTTATATTGAAACAAAAACTAACGTAAGAAAGAAAGAAAGAAAGAAAGAAAGAAAGAAAGAAAGAAAGAGAATTTTTTTTGTAGTGTAAGAAAGGAAAAGAAAGAATTTTTTTTTCTAGAAGAAAAGAAAAAAAATTTATATTGAAACAAAAGCTAACGTCAGGAAGAAAGGTTCAAAGAAAGAAAGAAAGAAAAAAAGAAAGAAAGAAAAGGAGAAAGAGAATTTTTTTGTAGTGTAAGAAAGGAAAAGAAAGAATTTTTTCTAGAAGAAAAGAAAAAAAATTATATTGAAACAAAAACTAACGTAAGAAAGAAAGAAAGAAAGAAAGAAAGAAATTTTTTCGAAGTGTAAGAAAGGAAAAGACAGAATTTTTCAAGAAGCAAAAAAAGAAATTTTTTATTGAAACAAAACCAAAGACCGGAAGAAATGTTTATAGAAAGAAAGAAAGAAAGAAAGAAAGAAAGAAAGAAAGCCCGTTTTACGGACATAGAGAAAGAAAGAATGAAAAAGAAATAAATTTTGATAGAACAAGAGAAATAAAAAAGTAAGTTTTATAGAAGTGACAGAAATAGATGAATAAAAGCTGGAAAAAATTGGATCGACATTTTAAAGAATGAAAAACGGAAAGAAAATAAGGATAGATGTTTTATAAATGGAGAGAAAGTCAGTAAAGGAAAAGAGTTTTAGAGAAGAAGAGGAAGAAAGAAACAATGAAAGTAAGGAAGAACGAGAAAAAAACTTTCATAGAAAAAAATTCAGGACGTTCTAGAGAAAAAGAGAAAAATGAAATGAATGCCGAGAAATAACGTGTTGAAGATGGCTAAGACAAATTCAAGAAAAATAAGCTGATTACAACTTATATATATATATATATATATATATATATATATATATATATATATATATATATATATATATACATACCTTTCCCATGGATTGAATTCCTCGAATTAACACGAGAAAGATTATTGCCCAAGCAATAAACAAACACACAGCTAATTCCCATTGAATGTTTCCAATTTCGTCGATTCCTGATGTTATTTTCAAGACCCTGTTGCTGTTGAGTAAAGAATACAGAATAAAAAACAATAACTCAAAAGACAAAAAAATTGCGTAGATTAAATGTTTTTAACAATGTACCAAAAGCAACACTTTCATGTTCAGATCATTTACTAAAACTAATTATCGTTATATTTGAAAACAGAATATATGAGCAAAACATTAATTCAAACATGAATCTTGAACATACAGCTTTTCCAGGATAAATTTTAAAATTTTTTATCAAAATAAGGTGAATATTTAAAGGTTTTTTTATTTTTTGCAATTGAGTAGAGGTACCTAAATTGGTAGTTTCTTTCTTCTGTTTAACTACAACCTCCATCTCATAGATGATAAAAAATAAATCGGATTTTCTCAACGATTCTCTAGAAAAAAAAAATTACTTGTATAATTTGTTTTTCGGTGCGTGGTTGAAAGAGATACTGATCTGGCGACTCTAGGTACTGATCTGGCGACTTAGGTACTGATCTGGCGACTAGGTACTGATCTGGCGACTCGTCTGCAGCCACTTTCCCATCGTCGAAATGTGGCCTCCCTCTGTCTCTTCTATAAATACTTTCATGGCTTCTGCTCGGATGAGCTTAAGTCACTGATGCCTCCTCAACAGGTGTTTACCCGTTCAACCAGACTGGCAACTGGGTCCCACCAATTCACAGTCAGGTTAGCCAAACGCAGACGACAATTCTACTCCTGCAGCTTCCTCTCTCGCACTTCCCGCCTGTGGAACTCACTCCCGTATTCTTGCTTTCCTGACGGCTACGACCTCCAGAAATTTAAAAGCAAAGTTAATACTCACCTACTAACCACTGGCCTCTAGCTCTCTCCCCTCCCCTGTATAACCTTCCCTTTCTCTCCGCCCATGTATCTGTCATTGCACCTGCTTTCTCAGCTTTCTATTGTTCCTTTCTAACTAGCTTGTACTCCTCACTCTTTTCTAATTAATCTTTTTACATTTATGTAACCCCCTGCACATCAGTGGCGTTTCTGCCTTGCTCGGGGTGAAATGATTAAAAAAAAAAAAAAGTATGCGTATTTTTTTTCTTTCTTTCAAATGTTCGCTTTTACTTTTCGTAGAACTATAGATGTTGAGTCAAGGATAAAATTTTTCCAAATGAATTTCTAAACATCTGTGATCGTCTTTAATCTGGGGGACAGAGACATTTTGGCTCCGTTCTGGAAACGTTACTTAAACGAATGATTACACTGACCGGGACTATAAAATCGAGACAGAGTTCAATAATGTCATTGTAGGTCATTTTAAGTAACTTGTGAATCTTCAATGGCACACTTTTAGGTTGTAAAATAATAAGATTTTTTTTTTTTGAAGAAACACGTTTCATTGCAAGATTTTTAATCGACTGCGGGTGAGTAAAGCAATAAACTTTAATCGCCCAATTAAGTTTTTAATCGACTGAGTCGATCGGGCGAGTGAAATCTCAAAGGCTGTGTAGTAACCATGTCAACATGAATACCCCAGAGGTCTAATCTTTTTTTATAAGTTCTTGATAACACCACGATTCTAAATTTTGTCCATTTTCAGAAGAAGTCGCTGCGAGTTATATTTGAAGTTTTCTTTGAAAAGTCAGATATCAGTATCATCTTTTATGTGCCCTGTCCTTTCAGGCCTTAGTCGATCATGGCTCTCCACATCTTCCTATCTCTGGTGGCTCTTAACACGCTTTCTCCTGTTCCGTTATCCACCCTATCAAGTTCTTCATATATGTTATCCGCTGCTTTATTCTGTCTCTTTTTCCCTCTATCTGACATGTTAGTGTCAGGTTCTCCAAGCCCTTCTTCCTCATTACATGTCCCAGGAACTTTAGCTGTCTCTTTCTGATGCTCAGTACTAATTTTATTTTTGTTTCCATCCTTTCAAAAACTTCATCATGACCCACATGCTCGATCCATGATATCCGCAGCATCCTTCTGTAGAACCACATTTCAGCTGCTTCAAGTTTGTCCTTCATCTTAGAAGATATTGTCAAACATTCACTGCCATATTGAAGAACCGACATCACATAGCAGTCTAGTACTCTCTTTGTTTCTAGCGAAATTGTTCTGTTTCTTAATACTTTAATCAACTTCTAGAATGCTTCCTTCGCTATGCCAATTCGCGTTCGAATCTCTGTGTCGCACTTTCCGTCTTTTGCTATAATACTTCCCAGGTATTCATCCGTCCGTGCATGGAGTACTGCTGCCATTTATGGTCAGGTGCCCCTGCCGTTCTCCTCAGTGTTCTTGACAAGCTCCAAAGGAGAGACTGTAATGTGATAGGTACTGACCTGGCGACTCGACTGCAGCCACTTTCCCATCGTCGAAATGTGGCCTCCCTCTGTCTCTTCTATAAATACTTTCATGGCTTCTGCTCGGATGAGCTTAAGTCACTGATGTCTCCTCAACAGGTGTTTACCCGTACAACCAGACTGGCAACTGGGTTCCACCAATTCACAGTCAGGTTAGCCAAATGCAGACGACAATTCTACTCCTGCAGCTTCCTCTCTCGCACTTCCCGCCTGTGGAACTCACTCCCGTATTCTTGCTTTCCTGACGGCTACAACCTCCAGAAATTTAAATGCAAAGTTAATACTCATCTACTAACCACTGGACTCTAGCTCTCTCCCCTCCCCTGTATAATCTTCACTTTCTCTCCGCCTATGTATCTGTCATTGCACCTGCTTTCTCAGCTTTCTATTGTTCCTTTCTAACTAGCTTGTACTCCTCACTCTTTTCTAATTAATCTTTTTACATTTATGTAACCCCCTGCACATCAGTGGCGTTTCTGCCTTGCTCGGGGTGAAATGATTAAAAAAAAAAAAAAATTTAAATTTTTGTACCTGCTTGTTTTTAGTATCCCCGATCTGTATTTGGCATTTTGTGCTGCCCTTTTTGCTAATGACCATGCATTCGATATCAGTATACTTGGAAATAAATAAAGCATTTATTATTACAATGTGTAAAAATTAATGGATGCAATATTTCACAGCTCTAGCATCAATTCTTCATAGTCAGCCTATGATTTTTCCAACCCACTTTAATATTTACTACTTTGTCCGTGATTATGAGCCGGTCAGTAAAGCAAACAACAATAGCAATGATTATAATTATAATTATAATCTCTTAATTATGAATGGGGCGTTGGGTGTCTATACCTCCGAAGCTAACGTCATTCATTAAAACAATCTGAATAAAGTCGAGTAAATCATCGCTTCAGAAGTCTGCGTTGATTGGCTCCGCAGTTGTTTGGTTTTATTTACTGATAGTAGTTCTCCTTATACAAGGTCCAGGAGTCGCTCAAGATAGAGGGTTATAGAATGGAAATGTATAAAAAGAGGAAGGGTCGAGTAAGAGAATTATGAAATCAAGTAGTGTCGCCCATAGCTCAGAGGTAGAATCGCCGACTGTTAATAATCCGCTCGGGTTTCGATCCTGGCTAGAAACAATCGGGTATCTAACCGTACTGATGAGTTGTGATACAGCGAAACAAATTTTGTCTGCGGATGAGTATATATATATACATATATATACACTACTTGTTTTCATAATTCTCTTGTAATATTTAATAAAATTAAAAGAATGTATTTGTTGAGAAAGCCATTACGTAACAGGTTTTGTTTTTTTATCACGAATATTTTTCTATTTGCGTTAATCTTAATTTAGAATTTCAACCTTAACAATGATTTATTTTCTAAAGCTCTGTTCTATTGTCTTTCATTATCTGACGGTAATTATTTTATGTAATAATTAATAAATATATAGATATATACACTACCGACCATAAGTTTGGGACCACTTCGACTTATTCTCTAATAGAAAGAAATAACAAATTTTATGTCTTAGAAGAATAAATATATATTTCCGTGTTGCTCACAATTGTACAAGAATTAAAACCAAAATTAACATAGAGTAATTTCAAATTTAATTAAAGTTAATTCATATTTTCTTGTCATCAAAGAAACCACCACGAGCAAATCCGAGCAGAGCAAATCCTTGGCATTCTTTCTAATAACTTATAAAAATAAATTATTGAAAGTGATTTCCAAGCATCCTGCAAGCATTTAAACAACATTTGTTTCATGTCTAGGAAGTTCATTTTGAACTGTACAATCAATTTCATCCCTTATTCTCCTTCTTTAATGGTGGTTTCTTAACTGCTACACAGCCTTTAAGCCCAGCAGGATGAAGTCGTCCCTTAAGAGTAGTAACAGATACTGGATGTTGCCGAGTAGAATTCATTCCAATTGTTAATTCCGAAGCGGTTTTTCTTCTATTTCTCTTGCTAGATATGATCAACTGCCTATCCTCTACAATAGATGTTACTCTCGGCCTACCAGATCTTTTTCTGTCAATATTTAACTCAGTTTCACGAAATCGTTGAAAGCAATAATGAACGCCATTTTTTGATAGGCTTAATTTTTTAGCGATAACACGTTCAGAAAATCCTTCTTTCGAAAGAATTTCAACCTGAGCTCTTTTTTCAATGCTAAACTGTTTATTCCTTGTCATTTATACTGTAGCAATATGGTTTACAAAAATAAATTATACCGTAAATATAATATCTGAATAAATCAGAATTTTCGGCAAAAACCTGTTCACAATAAGAAGAGTCAAGTAGCAAACTGAGTAAATGTTTACTTTAAAGTTGAAAATATTTTTTTTACTTGACTTCTGCATAAGAATAACAAAAAATACAAACTCGGCGAATTTCATTGTGCTAAAAATTAAATTTTATAAACTTTGTGAAACAGATTTGGGTGGTCCTAAACTTATGGTCGGTAGTGTATATATATATATATATATATATATATATATATATATATATATATATATATATATATTATATATATATATATATATATATATATATATATGTATATATATATATATATATATATATATATATATATATATATATATTTATATATATATATATATATATAATATGTATATATATATATATATATATATATATATATATATATATATATATTCTTTATTTATCTGTAAATTCAGATAAAATTTAGTGGGGAAATAACCATTTTCAACATGTCATTTTAAGGGATGCATTCTTCGACCCCTTATAAACAGAGAATGAGGAAAAATTCTAATGCCAGAGAATAGCTTTGGTAAAGGAAGTGGTTGAGATGTATTGATTTTATTTGGGTTGGGATGAGGAAAAGAATTTAGTCGTAATTTCTCCTTGGTAATTGAAGGTATGTGGTATGACCCTTGAGTTAGTAGTGTTAGGTAATGAGGAAGTAACTGGTTGGCCAAATTTAAAATAAATTATTGGGACTAATTGGGGGAATAGGGTAATTATTGTAGTTTATACTTATTTCTATGGCAACACATACTTATAATTATTACATGATGTCGATGTTACTTGGGTGGAACTTACTTCTCATCAATAGAATACGATGATGGCGGAATTAGAGTCCAAAAGTGTTTTCACATCTTTCCTGGTAACAAGTCAGATCTTCCATGGAAAATGGTCAGACATACTACATCCCTTGGTTCCACAATTTTTAATCTTCATATTGTAAAAAAAGGATGTGCGTTGTGGTACAGTGGATATCAGCTCGGAACGAGAAACCGGGGAGCCGAGTTCGAATTCCAGTTGAATCCATTGTATTCACTTACGCGTAGATACCCATGGGAAAGGTATTAATCCGTCTCTTCCTTCCAGTTATGGGTTAACTAACAGAACAGATTGGGTTCTATAGCTTGGTCGGCAACCAGTCTACCGCAGAAAGCAATGGCAACCTACTGCGGGATAATCTTCTGCCCAGTCAGTCATGTCTCTTTCGAGACATGATCGCCCAAGCGTGTTTCACGTATGGCACTTAACTGACCGATTTAAAAAAAACTACTTTCATCCCCTTCATATTCCATTAATGAGAAGTGAGAAACATCTTCCTGCGTACTATTTCTCTGTGGAACCGGCTTTTAAGGGGATTTGCTCCTGATCACTACAATCTTAAACTGTTTCAGTCTAGGGTTTACCGTTATCTTCCTCGCCTATGCGTATAAACTGTCTCGCTAAGTATACGTGTTCTCATTGTTCCGATTTTCTCAAAAACTTCGTCGTTGCTCATTTGTTTAGTCCATGGAATTCTCATCATACTTCTGTAGAAAAACATTATCTGTTGTCTCATTTTTAACGTAACGCGTGAGATGCAATTAAAAGTCAGAGGACACCGCCTTCTCAATAGGACTTAATTAAATCCTCACTTTAAAGATAGCAAACTATTAAAACAAAGTCCGCATTTATTGGCCATTTCTCAACATTCTAACGAGTCGTTTAACCTGACAATTGTCAGTGTAAATTGCAATAGCAACAAAATAATTACTGCCAGATAATTATAGACAATACAACAGAGTTTTACAATGTAAGTCATTGTTCAGGTTGAAAATCTAAATTTAGATTAACGCAAATACATAGAAATTTCTTTTCATCAAAAAAACACCCGTTATATAATGGCTTTCTCAACAAATACATTTAAAAAACTCTCATTATTTTATGAAATATTTGATTAACAAAAAAATTATTGCAAGACAAAGCCTTTTCATAATATCGCTTCAAGTTCAGCTTTCCCAACTGACACGTGTAACGGATGCAACTGCTTCAATAAAAACAAAATCTAAATTTAAAAATTATAGTAAACAATTTATGTAATTTAAATATTATAGAGAAAGATAATATTGTATTTTTTTAGTTGTTCTTTGGACGCGTAATGTTAAAATGTCGTACTTACAAGAAATACTCCTCGCTAGGTGTTTTGAGATACGTGTGATTGAACATGTGATGTAATTGCCTGTTTATCCACGCCTTGTCCGTATCCCATACTTTTTCTATATCGGTATAGAGTTCCGTCGTGTTAGCTGAAAAAAACAAGAAGAATTAAATCTTATTAATGGTAAACAGCGAACTTGTGCTGAAAAGCTTAATAATTGGCACCCGAGCATTGGAATTGTCATTCTCTCTTCTTATTTTTATTCTGATGGCCGAGCCAAAAAAGCCGATGCCTCTTCCTGAAGAGTAGTGAAAGAGAGCTTGATGAGAAAATTCGCGTGAATTTGATTTTGGTGGACAATTCCGCGCGACAAACCGAGATCTGGCAATCCTGGTTGCATTAAAGTTTCATATTCTTGATTTTCCAAAACCCGCCGACTGACGCTGCTACTTTCCGCAAACTTGGTCGTTGAGATTTGTTTATATCTTTCCCTATTCCACTCGCTGGCTCAACCTATCGGTGTCTCTGCCTTCGAACAGAGAGCCACCAGTCTCGGCTCGGACTAGGTAGCAACTGTCTTCGTCACTGCTTTCAGGCAGGAGGTACCCAGACGCCTGGGGAAAATCAACAGCAGCGCTGACCCTGGATTTTGCAGAGTGTGCAGGATATCTTTTGCCGAGCTAAAGTACTCAGAGACCCCACCTCAAAATAGCCTTGTGCCGCTTTCCCCGTACATGGGGTGGCAGATAAATATTGATCTTTGCCTATTTTGCCGTTGTGGTCATCAAGGTTTGGTCACGTTCAATCTCTGGTCACTTCTTCTCGACGTTACTGCAATGAGTAGCCCTATAAAGGTTGAAAAACCAGACACCTTCGCTCTTAAGGTCACTGGGACATTTTAACCCTTTATCATGACAAGGAATAATCATATACATATTTTACACTGGTACCGAAATTAACAGTTCGTTATCAAATGTATCATTTTAACTTATTATTACACTAGCAGTATAGCCCGGCGTTGCTCGGGTGTAATGAAAGCTTTAAAACTAATCCATGGTCCTGGAGCTCAGACTCTTTGAACGTTGGCACGAAAGACTAAACAGCAATAGTTGTCTCCAGTTAAAGCGAAACCGTAGACTGAAAGAAAAATGAATGGATGTAAGTCAAATTTTGATTTCCTTGTATTGATATCAAATAAGCTTTTTTCGTCGTAAACTGAATTTTGAAGGCTAAATAAGTCCTCTGAGTAAATGTTATCATGACTGAAACTAAGAACTACCTACTTAGAGCCAAACCCAAAGCAAGAACTAAAATAAAAGGGCTGAAAAAAAAATACAGTCACACAGGCAGATAAACAGACACACACACAAACATCTTGCCTTATATATATATATATATATATATATATATATATATATATATATTATCGATTTTCTGCACTATTGTAAGAACTGCAAACTTGAAACTTCTGAATATCGTTTCGTATGTTTTGTCTATGAGTGTATCAAATTTGATTAAAATCGGACCACTCCTTCTATAACCTGATTTTTCTATTATCGATTTTCGATATTTATCAGGGGTACCTCGACACAAAACCTAGCTAAGAACACTCGCAGACGCTTATAGTACAACTGTGTAAATTTTCAAGAAAATCGGTTCAGCCGTTTTGGAGTCGATAGTCACTGGGACAGTTTGAAAGCGATTATTTGGATCAGCTTCAAAACAATAGCATCTTTGAAAATGACCTATGAAGAAGCTGAAAGCGCTTGGCGAGTCGAAAATTAGAGATCATTTTTACATTCCTTATCTCCAGCAAAAAGGAAACATGTAAGAACACTGGAAAAATTAAATCAAAAATTAATAAAACCTTTCTTATCGGTCGTTTTTAACGAAAATGTTTATGTTAGATAGATAGATAGATAGATAGATAGATAGATAGATAGATAGATAGATAGATAGATAGATAATGAACAGTCTCAGATAGATAGATAGATAGATAGATAGATAGATAGATAGATAATGAACAGTCTCAGATAGATAGATAGATAGATAGATAGATAGATAGATAGATAATGAACAGTCTCAGATAGATAGATAGATAGATAGATAGATAGATAGATAGATAGATAATGAACAGTCTCAGATAGATAGATAGATAGATAGATAGATAGATAGATAGATAGATAGATAGATAGATAATGAACAGTCTCAGATAGATAGATAGATAGATAGATAATGAACAGTCTCAGATAGATAGATAGATAGATAATGAACAGTCTCAGATAGATAGATAGATAGATAATGAACAGTCTCAGATAGATAGATAGATAGATAATGAACAGTCTCAGATAGATAGATAGATAGATAGATAGATAGATAGATAGATAATGAACAGTCTCAGATAGATAGATAGATAGATAATGAACAGTCTCAGATAGATAGATAGATAGATAGATAGATAGATAGATTTATGCTTGTATGTAAGTGTGTATAAACGCCCATATCCGACGAACATTTCAAATGTGGTAAAAAATTCAGAATGAAGAATTTGATATAATTCTTTAAATATCTTTGGCTGTAAAATGTAAAAATTAACATTTTAAACGTGAAAATAAAAACTTACCTTTCTGTTCTGTTATTGTCGAAAAATTCAGAGATAAAATAGATACATTTCTCACTTATTTCTACATATTCTCTAGAAAAACGTATTGACTTTCCGTAATCCGTTATATGGTCCAAAGCACTGTGAATTCTACTACCACAACCTCTGATACCTTAGCGTCGTATATTCTTTGCAGTAGCATATTAACCCTCTAGGGCCATTCGTATCATATTAGTGGGGGATCTGTTTATTACTTCATAACAATATAGAACTGATCCCCCACTTTATGCCCACTATAAGCCTTAACCCTCTAGGGCCATTCGTATCATATTAGTGGGGGATCTGTTTATTACTTCATAACAATATAGAACTGATCCCCCACTTTATGACAAGTAGACGCCTTAATCATATTATATCATTAACCCTCTAGGGCCATTCGTATCATATTTGATACAGTATGAAAACAAGCCTTGAAAGAAATATTTTCCTGAAAAATTTTTAAAGAGAAATATTTTATAAATTTCAAATGAAAGCAGTACTGACTGCTCAGTCAATGAATACCAAATGTTTCCTTATAGGGAAATACCAAATGTTTCCTTATAGGGAAATACTGTATCAAATATGATACGAATGGCCCTAGAGGGTTAAGTCAGTCAACAAGTCAGTTTTATAAATCATGGTATAATTTTAAAATCTGTCGTTATTTCTTGTCCAATACCAGTATCCTTCAGCTATCTTAGTGAAAAAAAAAACTTTGATAGTTCAACACTCAATTCAGACCACGCAGGTCTAGTTACTTCTAACCTCGTTGGACGCCACACTAAACTAAACTTTTCAAATATTTGCATGGGGTTACTTACGTCGGCATTGAGGTTTGGTATCATTGAAAAGACCCTCGAAGTCTTCAAACGACGGCACAGCAACATTGCTCAGGAAACTGGAGAAGTTGTTTTCAACGATGTTAGTTCTACACGCGCAAGTGTTCCACGAATTGGAACAATCAGTCCACGGTAACAGGGAACGAAGCGACGACAGGAAGTAATGAAGCGAATAGGTGACAATGATGTTGTAGTAGATACACATGAAGGAACCGATAATGGTGGTCGCATATCCGATACCTTTGAGCAAAAAAGATACAAATATCCTTGTTATAAATGCATTTAAATAATATTTGTTTCAATCATAGACATGAGAATTTACATATTAACACACACACACACACACACATTATATATATATATATATATATATATATATATATATATATATATATATAGTCCTTGACAAGTGTTGGCCGAAAGGTTCCTCGGGTTGGGATAATTGTGACGTCTATCTTGTTTAAAGCTATCAATCTATTCTGCGGGTACAAATCTTTGTTTGTGTATATATATATATATATATATATATATATATATATAGCCTTTGAGATTTGAAAAAGATATCCCTCGACCGGCGATCGAGTGCGAGGAAAATTTTACTTGCCCCAAAAACATTTTACTCGACCGACTCCATTTTCTTAATAGTCGCCTTACGTAAACATAGCGTGAATCGCTGACAGAAAACAAAAAATGAAATTTAATTAAAATTTTGAACGTGTAAGAAAGGATTTAAAAATTGTTCAAAATAATAACAACAAAATTTGATCTTACCTCTTAATATTAGCATAAACATTTTTATTATAAAACTTTGTTTTTATTAGGTTTCAGCCCTTTTAACATCATGATATGCTGTTTATTTTTGGGGGGTTTTTTTTTTGGTTTTTTGTTGTTGTTTTATTTTTTTGGCAATTGAGTGGAGGTATCAAAATTCGTAGTTTCTTTCTTTTGTTTGACTACAACCTCCATCTCATAAACGATAAAAAAATAACAAATCCGATTTTCTCCACAAATTTCTATTAAAAAAATTACTTACTTGTACAATTTGTTTTTCGGTGTGTGGTTGAACGAAGGATGTGTATTTTTTTTTCTTTCAAAGGTTCGTTTTTACTTTTCGTAAGCATTCTGGGTGACCGACATTTTTGGCTCCACTTTGGAAGCGTTAATTAAACGAATGTTTAATTAACCGGCATCATAAAAGTGAAGCCAAAGAGTTCAGTTATGTCATTTTAGGTCATTCTAAGTAAATTGTGACTCTTAAATGGCATACTTTTGGGTTGTGAAAACTGGGTTGGTTTTTTCTATAATTGAACGGACACATTTCATTGCGAAAATTTTTATCGACCGCAGGCGAGTAAAGCAATAAAATTTTATCGCCTAATTAAGTTTTAATTGTCTGAGTCGATGGGGCGAGTGAAATCTCAGGGGCTATATTTATATAGTATTTATTATAAATTGTAGTTTAGAACATGTACAAATTACAATCTACTACAAAGTGTATATTTTGTTTTGAGATTGAAAAGACAATGTCTCATCAGGTAGTACACGCTGTTTTTTGAAGGCAGATGGAAAAATTCGTTTTAAGTTGGTAAGTTTTGTGTGCGAGGAAAGGGAGTAGAGAAAATGAGAAATCAGAATTGGGTGTTATAAAATAGACATTGAAGCAAAAGAGGAAAATGTGAGAAGAGGAGAGAAGTGGTTAAGGGACATGGGGAGCAAAGCTTTAGAGACAGGCGCCAGGTTTAACAGTAAAAAATAATGTATGGTGATTTACAGCCTTTTATGACCCAGCCTTTGGGTTTAACAAAGAGGAAAATAAGAAAATGTCTACAGGGTGGAAGAAAGTAGGGGGGGAATGGCGAAGAAGAGATAGGAATTTTTTTTTTTAATCATTTCACCCCGAGCAAGGCAGAAATGCCACTGATGAGCGAGGGACTACATAACTGTAAAAAGATTAATTAGAAAAGAGTGAGGAGTACAAACTAGTTAGAAAAGAGCAATAGAAAGCTGAGAATGCAGGTGCGATGACAGATATGTAGGTGGAGAGAAAGGGAAGGTTCGAAATGTGGCCTCCCTTTGTCTGTTCTATAAATACTTTCATGGCTTCTGCTTGGACGAACTTAAGTCACTGGTGCTTCCTCAACAGGTGTTTACTGGTGCAACCAGACTGGCAATTGGGTCCCACCCATTCACAGTCAGGTTAGCCAAATGCAGACGACAATTCTACTCCTGCAGCTTCTTCTCTCGCATATCCCGCCTGTGGAACTCGCTCCCATATTCTTGCTTTCCTGACGGCTACAACCTCCAGAAAATATTTGTATTAGTGAAGCATAAGGTTACATATCTTTTGGCGTTTTTTGAAAGGATGATGAAACCCTATACATAGGCGTAGAAGTTATTAAAGATTTTTAATTTTTTTATAAAGAGAGAGAGAGAGAAAGAAAGAAAGAGTTGTACTGTAGTGAACTATTCCTGCCTGAACCTTGTGGTCTGGCGCTACAGAATCATAAAACGCCAGATATTACCATTATCATAAATATGAGGATAGCAAATACTACCCTTTGATCTCGATTCGAACGGATTCAAAGTGTAACTCGAATAGTACTTGATTCTGGGTTAATGATAGTCCAGTGATTCCTTATGAGGAAACAGCTGATATTACCATTATCATAAATATGAGGAGAGCAAATACTATCCCTTGATTTCGACTCGAAGGGATTCAAAGCGTAACTCGAATAATACTTGATTCTGGGTTAATGATAGTCCAGTGATTCCTTATGAGGAAACAGCTGATATTACCATTATCATAAATATGAGGAGAGCAAATACTATCCCTTGATTTCGACTCGAAGGGATTCAAAGCGTAACTCGAATAGTACTTGATTCTGGGTTAATGATAGTCCAGTGATTCCTTATGAGGAAACAGCTGATATTACCATTATCATAAATATGAGGAGAGCAAATACTATCCCTTGATTTCGACTCGAAGGGATTCAAAGCGTAACTCGAATAGTACTTGAATCTAGGTTAATGATAGTCCAGTGATTCCTTATGAGGAAACAGCTAATATAACCGTTACCGGTAGAGATAATAAGAATGGATATTACACTGAGTGATTACTTGCTGTCAAGATGTGACAAAAGGCCAGTTCTGTGTAGTGAATCTGATCACGTGCACCCGGGACACATCAAAAATATCCCCAGCCCCGGCAACCGTCGTTTGCGCTGCCATTTGACGCCCACTATTTCATGCAATGAAAGAGGTACTGCCGCGAGAAGCTGTTTGCCGCGATTGGGTACCTCTCGATATAACTTTCACTTGCGCTCGTCCTGAAGACAAAACCACAACTTAGTTGTGATCTGGATGAAAACAGATCAAATGTAGTTTATCTGCCCGTGGGCAGTTACTACACTTTGATTCTTGTCCGATGTCTAGGGAAGCAAATAAATAATATTACCATGACCAGTAGAGATTAAGAAAACATATACTATACTTAGTAATTAGTTACCGTCTCACGCCGGCAGGATGTAACAAAAAGTCAGTTTCATGCGGTGTGGAGAAACCGAGCACATGTACCCAGGAAATATTCCAACTCGAATTGTACTGGTTGCTCAGTTAATGAATGCTGAATGTTTCTTTATAAGGGAACGGCTAATATTACTGTTGTAGAGTGACTGGTACCCCTGCAGCACTCTCAATTATTGAATGGCCCAGGGTCTAAAATGCTGTAATTAAGTAAAACATAGTAGCATGTGAAGTGTAATACTTTAGTTTGGTTTGGTTGTTTTGTTTTTATGGCAAATCAACCTCGGCGTGTCATTTATTGCCAACTAAACTTTATTTATTTTATTGCTGATAATTTATTGTTGTTTGTTACATAAGTTTTGTGTCTAGTAATACATTTTTCTTTTCGAGTATCAAGATTCATTGTGATTAGTTTTTTAAGGGAAGGGTCCCCAAGTCCTACCCTTGTTATTTAACCCATAACTGGAGGGAAGGGACGGATTAATACCTTTCCCAAGGGTACCAGTGCTTAAGTGAATGCAGGGTATTCAACTGGAATCTGAATTCGGCTAACCGATCCTCTGCACCACAACGCACATCCATCACTATACGCTTACAGCACCTGGTATTCCCAAGTGGTCACCCATCTAAGTACTGACCAGGCCCAACGTTGCTTAGTAATATTTTAATGTCATTCGAGTAATATTCGGGCTGATTACTTCGGTGACTATTGCGATCTAAACCCCTCCTCCCTATGTTATAAGTTCTGCCTTGTCTGTCATTTTAACTTTTGTACTTTTTTGTGTGTATCCGTTTAGCACCGAATATTGTGACTAATTATACTGAAACATTTTCTTTGTGTATAATATCCACCACAGCGATACAACAATTACCATTGCCAGAAGATATTTTCCATTGTCCATGAATAATATTAGGCTTCCCATTTTTCTTTTTCAAGATTTCACACATGGAAGACCTTATAATGATCAAATCGGGCAGTAAAAATATTCCGCATGTCCTCTGCAGTCTTTTGATATTTTTCGACTTAAGCACTTTATTGCACTCGGTGACATCAAGGAAGTATGATTCCCTAGAGTTCCAATGGTTTCATGTTTGTCGTGACTATTTTCTTAATTAATATTTCACGGTGATTTTTTTTTGTTTGAATTATCGTTCGCTAATGTTCACTTCATACGTCAAATTATGACTCTAATGAGAAAAGCAGCTGAACTCTTAGCTCTGTCGTGACGAAATTAATTTTTTTGTTTTTATTTTCTCTTAATCTGTCAGATTCATTTTGATATGCTATGATCCTGTTAAATGACATGTGCAGACGGCAGTTGCATTATCAGATCACGTTTTGATCCATATACAATGCATAGCAACACAAACATATCTAGAACTGTTGATAAAGCATTCAAATGTAGCAAAATATTCAAGATAAATCTCTTGTTTATTCTTTCCTCTGTTATAGGTAATAAATATAGCAGAATAAATGCAAACGAATACAGAACTATCCGCTCTCATAATAAAGACAGCTGTATATTTATTTGTATATATGTCAGTTCAGTGACACACGTTTGGGCGATCATATCTCGACTGGGCAGAAGATTTTACAGCAGTAGGTTGCTATTACTTTCTGTGGTAGACTGGTTGCCAACCAATGTTAAGAAATTCAAACTATCCTTCTATTTAACATATAACTAGATGGAGAATAGATGAAGTCCCAATGGTTTTTAACAAGAATTTCTCGTTCCAAGTAGATATTCATTACACCACAACTATATATATATATATATATGTGTGTGTGTGTGTGTGTGTGTGTGTATGTGTGTCTGTGTATGTATATATATATATATATATATATATATATATATAAGATATAAGATTAAGATATAAGAAAAAATAATACAAACTCTTGAGCGTGACAGCAGTGATATATATATATATATATATATATATATATATATATATATATATATATATATAACGGTTGTTATTTTAAATGAGAGGGTATATATATATTTCCCTCTTGTCACGCTGATGAAGAGAGAGGCAATAAGCGAGGCAGCATCGACTAAGTTCATTCTTTTGCCGCGTGTTTGCTCTTTAACAGTGTCTTTTTTCACTTTCTACTTTTTTAGTTGTGAAGAATATATATATATATATATATATATATATATATATTTATATATATATATGCCTCCTGTCACGCTTAAAGGTTTGTATCATTTTTTTTTCTTGTGTCTTAATGTAAGATAATCAATAGTAGGTACATCAATATGTATGTTGTCGTCATTTTAGACGGCATATCCATATAAAAATTTTACCTTCACTTTTGACGGCAGGGGCCCACTCGTATTAATTAATATTCAATAGCAGCAACAAAGGTGATGCAAAATCAGAAATGATGTCAGTCAGTGGAAGTTTGAAAGAAAAGTCATTTAAGTCAAGCAGTCTTAAGTGACAGCACATTAATAAGTATAAGATTCATACTAAGCAAATGATGTTCAATTTCAACACATTTCCAAATCTTCTATAGTGTAATTGTAAATTTTTTATGACTACTACGCAGTTAGAATGTTTCTTCCATGTGACGTGTCTGTGCAAGGTGCGAGCGATCAAAGCTATCTACAATTACTCATCCTATGTTGCTCGGAAACAGTTTTGTCATTTGCTCAAACCATACCACTCGCTATTCTATAAATCATTTGCACAAGTTCGTTAGATACATGACTTTTCTTTTACAAATATTTATGCAATAAATGACCTAAGAGCCACTCAAGGTAGTGGGTTACTGTAGTGGAGTAATATTAAAATAGGAAAATACTACCGTTAGAAATATAGATCTACAGCAGACTTTAGAAGGAACCGGGTACCAAAAACTAAAAAAACTAAACAGGAAACAAAGAATAATCTTCTACTTCTCATTAAAAAAACAGACAGAATTGAGGACGAAACGATAAGCGAACCTATCTATTGCTATTGAACTTGATTTTTTTTTTAAATCGTTTCACCCCAAG
>JBBBDQ010001197.1:1180000-1217500 GCA_037127315.1 Ascarosepion bandense
ATACATTTTGTTTCGACGTTGAAAGAACAATGTCTCATTAGGTAGTTAACAATGATAGTAACAAAAGATTTATTCCTAAAATTTCTCAAATCAAAACTTATTTTTAGAATTATTTTCTGCACGAGGTAAAAAGATATTATAAAAGGGAAGAAAAGATGAGAAATCAAGAAAAGGAAAAGGAAAATAAAAATGAAAGACGCCGAAGAAATAGAAAGTGAAGAAGAAAATAAATGAGAAAATGTAGGGACAGAAGAGCCAATGAAAAAAAGAGAGAAATTTTAAACTTCAGCCGGAAGTGAGTTGCAGACAGATATTGACATCCGTTACAGGGTATCCGATCTCAACACTTTTGGCATTAAAAAAAAAAAGAAAGAATTGTACTATTTTAAAGAAAAAAAAAGGAGTGAAAGGGAATATACAGAAGAAAAAATGAAAAAATATAGAGAGGGATGAAAGAGGAGAGCCAGTAAAACGGCTAAAAGGTAGACATTTCGAATTTTTGACGGAAGTGAATTGCAGACAGCTATAGGCATCGGTTACAATAATTCAAGTTATATTTTTTGGGCATTTAAAAAAACTGGTGATTCACATACATAAATAGAAAAATATTCATAAAACACAAAAAAAATAATATTTTAAAAAAACAACACGGAGATATAAATTCATTAGACCTCATAAAATAAACTGTAAGGATAAAATAAAATAAATTAAAATTAAAATTACAATTACAATTAAAATAAAAATTAAATTAAAATCAATTTAAATTAAATTAAAATTAAATATAATAATATAATTAAAATAAACATAAAACAAATAAAAACATATTATAAAAATAACAATAATAAATATAAAACACAAATATCTCACAAATTAATAATATATATATGTATACATGTATAATATAATGTGTACATGTATAATATAAAAATAAATAGGTAATAAACACGAATAAAAAATGAAAATAATAAAAATCTATATATACATTATTATATATTATATTATATATATAATAAAATACATGAAATATGATAATAATAAAATAAAATATGATAATAATAAAATAAAATATGATAATAAATAAAATATAACATATAATATAAATAGAATAATATAATATAGATATATATAATACATATAATATAGAGATATATATAATGTATCATTATTAATTCATGAATTTGAGGTTCTCACGTCATCTGTGGACAAAGCTGAATGCTTCGCCCGCAGATTCTCATCCAACTCCACATTTGACTCATCTGGAGTACACCCACCCAACTTCCCTATTAGAACTAAGGCCAAACTGCACGACGTATTTATTACCCCGACAGTAGTATCCCGAATAATCTCAAAACTCGAACCCCATAAGGCGAGTGGAGACGATGGAATCCCGGTGATAGTCCTTAAGAGGTGTGCTCCTGAACTTTCCCCTGTCCTCTCTAAACTGTTTAACTACTGCCTTTCTGCTTCCTGCTTTCCTGCATGCTGGAAGTTCTCCTCAGTCGTTCCTGTATTTAAGAATTGTGGTGAACCCTCGGACCCATCCAACTATCGCCCTATTAGTCTTCTACTGATATTCAGGAAAGTATTCGAGGTCATAATCAATGCTGAAATAGTCCAACATCTTACTGCCCACAAACTCTTCTCTGACAGGCAATACGGCTTCCGATTTGCCAGGTCCACGGCCGATTTGCTAACAACCGTAACCGAGTACATGCTCCAGTCCCTTGATGAGTCAAACGAGGCTCGCGCGGTTGCTCTGGACATCTCCAAGGCTTTTGACAGTGCTTGGCACTCTGGCCTCCTATGCAAGCTACGGGGTTACGATATTACCGGTCGCCTGATTGACCTAATCCAATCTTTTTTAAATAACCGCAAAATGAAGGTCGTTTTGAATGGGCATGCCTCTTCATCCTACAGCACGAATGCTCTATCCTGGGCCCGACGCTCTTCCTTAGTTTCATCAACGACCTCCCAGATGAGATCAGTTCCCAAGTAGGCATCTACGCAGACGACACCACAATATACTCCCGCACCAGTAGGAAAACTGTCGTGGCGGACAAACATAATCTCGCTGCTGACATTGAACGGGATCTATACTCTGTGGTGAATTGTGGCAAGAAGTGGCTTGTCAACTTCAATTCATCTAAGACCAAGCTGTTGTCTGTCAACCATCACAGGCAACCTCTCCTGCCTCCCATAAGCATGGACCAAGCGATTCTCCCTGAGAGCAACACATTACGCCTCCTCGGCATTACTCTCTCCTCAGACCTCAAATGGAACCACTATATTGATTCCATAGCTAAATCTACTGCTAAGAAGTTTGGGTCACTATGCCGATCCAGGATGTTTTTTCCGCCTGAATCCATCCTGCATATATAAAAGTCAACCATCCGTCCGTGCATGGAGTACTGCTGCCATTTATGGTCAGGCGCCCCTGCCATTCTCCTCGGTGTTCTCGACAGGCTCCAAAGGAGAGTCTGTAATGTGATAGGTACTGATCTGGCGGCTCGACTGCAGCCACTTCCCCACCGTCGAAATGTGACCTCCCTTTGTCTATTCTATAAATACTTTCATGGCTTCTGCTCGGACGAACTTAAGTCACTGGTGCCTCCTCAACAGGTGTTTACTCGTGCAACCAGACTGGCAACTGGGTCCCACCCATTTACAGTCAGGTTAGCCAAATGCAGACGACAATTCTACTCCTGCAGCTTCTTCTCTCGCACTTCGCGCCTGTGGAACTCTCCCCCATATTCTTGCTTTCCTGACGGCTACAACCTCCAGAAATTTAAATGCAATGTCAATACTAATCTATTAACCACTGGACTCTAGCTCTCCACCCCCTATATCCTTCCCTTTCTCTCCGCCTATGTATCTGTCATCGCACCTGCATTCTCAGCTTTCTATTGCTCCTTTCTAACTAATTTGTACTCCTCACTCTTTTCTAATTAATCTTTTTAGTTATGTAGCCCCCAGCTCATCAGTGGCATTTCTGCCATGCTCGGGGTGAAATGATTAAAAAGAAATATATATATAATATGATATATATATATTATATAATATAATATATAATTATATTATTATTATATATTATATATTATCTATATTATATTTTATATAGATATATTATTATATTATATATTATAATATATTGTATATATCTTCTTATATATATATATGTAATATATGTATAATATTATATATAATAGATAATTTGTAAGAAACATTTTTTCTTATTCAAAGAAAAGAAAAGTTTTCATTTGAATTTAATTTGTAACCGCATAATTCTAAAAAAAAAAAAAAACAAGGATAAATATGGACGAATTTAAATCCACCATGCGTGGAATTCTGAAGTTCCAACTTGAGCAGCAAAACCAACGGAAGCTTAAATGGCAAGAGAAGCGAAACCAACGGGAACTTAAATTGCAAGAAGACCAATTTGAGCAGCAAAAAAGAATAGAATAACTCCAGCTGGATATACAAAAAAAGGACGTGAAATTCAAAAGCAAACTGAGAAAGAACGACTTGAAATGCTGAAAAAGAATGGCGTGAAATTCAAAACCAAACTGAAGTCAGACATCAGAAACTCAAAGAAAGTCTACTTCAAACTCAACAATAGCAAAGAAACTTGCTTCAACTGGCAAACTATTAGTGAAAACGACAAAGCGTTTCCAAATTTGTGAAAACGAAAATGTCTTCCCACAAGACACGATCTGGGGCGCAATAGACACTTTTATATATTCTCCGGATAATGATATAACTTTTACATCCTATATCAGAAGTTTCGAGGATTTATACGCCACAGATTGCGTAAATCTGTCGGACTCTAAGAAAGTTCGCCTTCTTCTTTGAAACGTAGACACTACAGAGTACACTACATTTGTGAATTATATTTTACTCCGTAAAACAAGAGAATTGACATTGACTGAATTAGGTTAACTTTTTACAGAACCTTTTAGTCCTAAAACTTCACTTTTCATAAGAGATCGATGTGCATAAATTTAATCAAAAACGATAGTGAAGATTCCACTACGTTCGCGTCGGTCGTGAACAAGCACTGCGACAATTTTAAACTGTCAGAATTGAGTGCAAATAATTTCAAGTGTCTGATATTTGTTCAGGGACTCGTTTCAGCTAATGACACTGAAATTAGACGTAGATTTTTGAATAAATTGGAAAATGAGCCAAACCTTAATAGCTAACAAATAGCGGAGGTCTGTCAGAGATTCGTAAATGTACGGAAAGATTTGTGAAAATATCAATGAATCTGGCACAGCTCACATAAGAAAAGTACGCCGAAATAAAAAACAAACTGATTCTCCCTCTAAATCAAACTAGTAAAAAAGGAACAAGACAATTTGCTTCTTGTTTCGTTTGTGAATTATTACATTGGTATAAAGACTGTCCTTACCAGAATAAAAAATGCCTAAATTGAAACCGTGTCAAACACAAGAGCTCAAATTGTTGAGCGAGAAAAGGCGTAATAGTTACGTAAAACCCACAAAAGCAGATGAACAAGACGGGTTAAACATTAAGAAGTACGTGCAAGTACAGTTCTTAAATAAACATATTAAACGGCAGTTGGATTCTGGTTCAGATTTAACAATCAGAAATCTACATACTTGGAAAATTTGAGAAAACCAACCTTGCTGAGAACTAATAAAATGACCAGATCTGTGACAGGGAAGAAAATCAAGTTTACAGGAGAACTTATCATGAATGTAACATTTCAAGGAAGGACGTTAAAAATAAAGATATTCGTATTAAAAAATACAGAAATTTGTGGTGGTGGTGGTGGTGGTGGTGGTGGTGGCGGGGGGCACTGACTAGATGAAGAGGTTTAAGTTTCTATTAATTCTTTTTAGCAAAAACTCGAAAACCTGACCACCGAGGAAATAATCTTATAAAAGACTTAAAAGAAACTTTTCCGTTTTTTTTGTTTTGTTTTTTTCGTTTTTTTTTTTTTTTGCTGGGAGCATTGGTTGGTGTAATAAAATGACGGCAAAATTCGTGTTAAAAGATGAAATCCAGCCAGAGTTTGAGAAAAAAAACAAATGTGTCTTTCGCCTCTTTACCAAAAATAAGTGAAGAACTCGACAGACTAGAAAGAACTGGAATCTTGTCGAAAATTGTTTGCTGCCAATGGGCTTCACCGACCATCTATATAAAGAAGTCAAACGAGATCCGGGTTTGCACGGATTTTTAACAGGGGCTTAATGCGGCATTCAAAGTATCATTATTCTTTATCTTCGTCGTTTAAAGAAAATGACGGCCTTTACCGTTGTAAATACAAAAAGAAAAAATATTAAAACTCCTGCGGAGTTAATACTTAAGAGAAAAGTGTGATAGTGACTTACTCATATGACACATGGACTCTCCCAAATCTATATATAACTAGCAGTTCTGCATTGTAGAGAGCAGAGAGAGTGAGAGCAAACTCTATTCCAGCAGATAACTGTGACAGCCGGACTAACAGTCACGCTAATAATCTCTTATTGGTATATGTTTGTACTTCTGTCTTTGTTAAATATGTGTTTAACTCTATTCTTTCTTTGTGTCTTTATTTCTGGCCCCAAGAATGCTACAACACCTATCTAGTTAACTATCTCAGTCTGTTTATATCTATCTATCGGTCTAATTTATTTTATTTCTATCTGTCTATCCATGTTCATATCTGTACTTAAAAGTCTCTTCCCCTCTATCTATCTATCTAGTTATCCCAGACTGCTCATATATATCTATTCCAGTCTGATGATATACATCCCTCCAAGTATGTTTCTATCTATGTAGCTAGTTATCTCATTCTTATCATATATATCTATCTGTGTGTGTGTGTGTGTGTGTGTGTGTGTGTGTGTGTGTGTGTGTGTGTTCTCTCGTTATCCAATTAAGCTCTCTAGATGGGAAAATTTTAAAAACGATAGCCGTTTCTGGGATTTATGCATTACTCCTCAGTTCTCTTGGCTGCTGGCGTGTGTAAACACCGCGTATATATAAAACGTTAAAAGTTCCTCCTCTCTCAGCCGTGCGCCGATAGCTTAGGGGTAGGCTCTCCGATGCAGTCAGATGTCTAGCCACACTGATGAACTGTGATACAGTGAAACAGGCTTGTATGTGGATGTTTATATATATATATATATATATATATATATATATATATATATATATATATCGTGTATTGTAACAAAGTTGTAGAACATGTAGATTTTTTTATCTACCGTTTATGCATTTAATTTTATAAAAAGAGTGCTCCATACAACGTCGAGCATTATATTGTAATGGTTGTTACAATGATTTATAAATTCATAGTATCACTACACAAAAATATTTATATATAAGGCAAGATGTTTGTGTGTGTGTCTGTTTATCTGCCTGTATGTCTGTATTTTTCAGCTCTTTTATTTTAGTTTTTGCTTCGTGTTTAGCTCTAAGTAGGTATAATTGTATTTCTTAGTCTCAGCCATGATACCATTTATTCAGAGGACTTATTTAACCTTCAAAATCCAGTTTACGACGAAAAAGACTTATTTGATATCGATACTAGGAAATCAAAATGTGACTTGCATTCATTCATTTTTCTTTCAGTCTACGGTTTCGCTTTAACTGGAAACAACTATTGGATTTTAGTCTTTCGTGCCAAGGTCCAAAGAGTCTGAGCTCCAGGACCATGGATTAGTTTTAAAGCTTTCATTACACCCGAGCAACGCCGGGCTATACTGCTAGTCCTAATATAAGAATCACCTAAACTAAACGATAAAGTGACCTGTCGAAAACTAAGCCACCCCACACCCTTCTTCTAACCCAAAGCGGTATCTCTAAGACTAAAAACTGACGACTAGACCATCCTAAAACTCCCAACCCTCATTCACTTACATCGTTTTCATTAACTGCGGCGCCACCCCAATTCACACATAGATAACAGTAAAATAAACAAAAAATATCTACCCATCCTAAAAAAAATAAAAAAACATAAATCCTAATGCAAGTACCCAGACAAAATAAATAAGGAACCTGTTTTAAACTAAGCTACCTCTCCTAATCCAAGCAAACATGCACTGAAACAGCATATTACCATAAATAAACCGTTTTCACCATTTAATTTTCATTTCAACATATAACCCGATGAGAAGCGCACTTAGCAGCTTCGAAACGCGAAAATTTTTGTGTAGTGATACTATGAATTTATAAACTTTGTAACGATCATTACAATATATATATATATATATATATATATATTCGTCTGTTCATATCTATCCTTCTCAGTTTATTTATATCTAGCTAGCTACTTATCTCAGTGTGTTCAATTCTATCTTTCTATATATCGATCTGTCTCATTTTATTTGCATATTTCTATCTATGAATCAATATTTCTTCAGCTTAAGGTCAATACAATGATGACTTTCAACCAGCCCAGCAGAAAGAAAGACATTTTTTCCAGAATGGGGAAGAGATAACATACTCTCACATTATTCTATATATTGAGAACGTCTGAAAGAACTTTATATGCAACGTAATGCTTATTCCATTGCCACTATCGGCGAAGAACTTACGTAGCATTTTATTGTAATACATAATGAAGTCACACTGACACTAAGCATGTTTGTAAGCATGTACTTATCTCTATTACTGGCGACATAACGGTTTCAGAAATCTGACTTATCAATCAACACACGTATGTAATTTAATTTAATCGGGTTGAACTTGTGACAAGGAAATGAGGGCATTCTGAATTATCGAAATAATTTAATCTTTAACAATAACGTACAGCACAAATATTTAAAGTTATTAAATATAATCATATTGCCCCAAGCAAGGCATTCTATTGCCACGGGTGCGCAGGGGCTACATAAGAGAAAAGTTATGAAAAAGAGTTACAGGAAAGTTATGAGAAATAGTGACAGGTTATTGGGTGTGTCTGGAAGTGGGTACGAGAACGGTGAAGATACTGAGAGTGGAGTGGACGGAGAAAAGAGCATGAGAGTGGGAGGATGCAAGTTAGTGAGATAGGAGATGACGATTGATTTATATTTAAACTACTGAAGGTTGTAGCTGTCGGAGAAACAAGTAAATTGAAGGGAGTTCCACAGGCGGGAATTGCGAATAAAGAAGCTGGTGGAGTAGAATTTACGTTTACATTTTATTGGCTTCACAGTAAAAGGGTGGGACCTAGTTGCTAATCTTGTCGCTCGAGTAAACTCACGCTTAGGAGGCACCAGAGAGCTAAGTTCATCGGAGCAGAAGCCGTGAAAGTACTTGTAGAAGAGACACAGGGAAGCCACATTGCGCTGGTGATAAAGGAACTGTATCTGAGCAACCAGGTCGCGATTGATTATATTACAGATTCTCCGTTTGATTTTGTCAAGGACCCCTAGGTGGAGAGCAGGGGCACCCGACCAGATATGGCACCAGTATTCACTACAAGGGCGGATGATAGATTTATATATGTGCAGAACGGTTTCAGAAAATAACGGCGAAATTTGAGTAAAAAGCTGCGGGTTTAGCTATAGATTCGATGTAATAATTCCCCCTGGGGTCTGTTGCGAGAGTTAACCCGAGGAGGCGCAGTGTTTTGCTCTCAAGGAGACTAGCTTGATCCATGCTAATGAGGAGGTAACACAATAAAAAGTTTTTTTTAAAATAGTATTTGTTGTCGCTCTTCACCCGCCAAAAATCGAATACCTTATTAAATATACATTAGTTCGTTAAGTGCCATACATGATACACGCTTGGGCGATCATCTCTTGAAATAGACATGACTGACTGAACAGAAGATTTTCCTGCAGTAGGTTGCCAACCAAGGCTATAAAACCTAATCTGTCCTGTTATTTGACCCATAGCTGGAGGGAAGAGGTGGATTAATAACTTTCTCAATGGTATTTGTGCGTAAGTGAATGCAACGATTTCAACTGGTATTCGAACTCGGTTCTCCGATCTTTAGTTCCGGGTGGATATCCACTGCACTAAATACATTATCAATATATATCAACTAAAATATAAAGGAAAAATAATGCATTGTTATTAGTAAACAGACCAAACACCAATTATCTACTAACAGATCACATGATGAGCAGCCACTGTTTACTGAGCATCACCTTTGTATTTTTTCGAATGTGAATGTTATGAATGCAGTCGGAATTTTATCCCGGCTCTACGGTTAATCTTTCTGTGTTGCTAAACATCAAACTACCGTCACATCTCGATCGCTGTCATATGAAATGCAAAAAAATATTTCATTCACGTTATATCAATTACACTTCTTCTTCTTCTTCTTCTTCTTCTATGTGCCTTGTCCCTTCAAGACGTAGGGGATCATGGCCTTTCACGTCTCCCTATTCCTTTCTCCTGTAACATCACGCAACCCCCGTTCTGTCATCCATCTGCTCAGGCCCTTCAAATATGTTATCCGCTGCTTTCTCCTATCTCTTTTTCCCTCTATCTGGCCTGTTAGTATCAGGTTCTCTAAGCCCTCCTTCCTCATTGCACGTCCCAGGAACTTTAGTTGTCTCTTCCTATTAATTTCCTTTTCGTTTCCATTCTTTCCAAAACCTCATCTTTGCTCACATGCTCGGTCCATGATATCCGCAGCATCCTTCTGTAGAACCACATTTCAGTTGCTTCAAGTTTTTCCTTCTTTCTTTGATGATATTGTTCAGCATTTGATGATACACTGGTCAACACGAAATTTGGTTATTTGATGAAAAACATCTAAACTTATTTTAGTACGTTGAATATGAACATCGCTTCCATTTTCTCCATCACATCAGGATTCTATTTTACAGAGAGGACATTTTGGCATTTTTCCAAAATGTACCTGTTTTGGCAGTTGAATAACTAATTATTGAATGACTGATTTTGTAACATGACGTGACAGTCCGGCTATACGAAGTATCCCTGTTTTCTATGTTTATGGGACAGTCGTGCCACGGATCAACACTAGCTACGAACTGAGTTGTCTATTCGAGGAGATTTGACAGTGGGAGAGAAAAATGATGTATGTGATATACTCGTGCCTAGAGAAAAATCAATTTTCCCCTCTCAACATAAAATTGAGATTGATGAAAGTTTTTAAAAGCTTTTGATAAGAACGGTCGTTGCTTCAAGTATATCTGTGAAATGTTTCCAGGCTTGAGAATCGAAAAGATTAAAGCAGGAGTTTACAACAGTTCAGACATCAGAAAGCGTATTTGTTGAGTTGTGCAGGTAATAACAACGAAACAACAGAAATATCAATATAATAAAATGTATTATGGAAGACATTACAGTTGGTTAGCATAATACAGGAAAACAAGGTAGTAATGTGTACGTCTCTGTACGCGGTAGAGTGCAATTAAGCACTTCCGGTTTACAACCGGAAATACACGACTGACTCTTAATCTGTACTGATCTGAAAGTCGTCTCTAGTCCTGCCGGCACTACCACCATATATAGTGCCTGGAACAGTTCATTACTGTTGAAAAGGTGGAGAGCGACCTAACACCCCCTTCCTAAGATTTGTTCATTAATCTTCGTACTTTTTCCTTTTTGGATCCACCGCCAAATGCTGCGCTGATTTTCTTTTTCTTGTCGATTTTTGCTCTATTATTTCTTTTTCTTGTGGCATTTGTAAGTCGAACGTGTCGTCTTCAATCTTCTCATTTACCCTAGACAGTCTCTCTATAGCTTCTTCAGCTACTCTTTTTTTTAATCTGATTGACGTGTCGTCTGTGGGTAAATTTTTTCCCCTTTAACCATGTATAACATATTCCCGATACATTCTTTAATTATTCCCGGAAGCCAGCAGATTTTATTATTTCTGTAATTTTTAAAATAAACTTTTTCATTTTTGTTGAACTTCCGTTTTGGAGATTGAATTGTAGGTGTATGTACTTTTTCACTTGGAATTAGTTTATCGAACGCTGATCGCACTCTTCTGGCGACCATCAATTCTGCAGGTGGGTGTTGAAGGTGCAGCTTTATTAGGGGTTATCCTATAAACTTGTAGGAATAGCTGTAATGCCTTCTTAGTAGGTGTCCCTGACGCCTTTTTTAACGCCCTTTTCAAAGTGTCGACGAATCTTTCGGCCAATCCGTTACTGCGCGTATGGTACGGTGGAGTTTTTATGTTCTACCTGGAACATTTCACAAAATTCCTTAAATTTATTCGACGTAAATTGCGATCCGTTATCACTTAATAATGTATCTACGAACCCAAACCTTACAAATATTTAGTGCAATCTACTTATTATATTTCCCGCTGTTGGTCTCTTCATTTGAAATACTTCCGGCCACTTACTGAAGCTATCTACTATTATCAGATAATAGTATTCATGCTCAAAACTTTGTAAGTATTACGACTTTGAATGAATTACATGCACGGAACTCATTTCTAACGGTTGTGAAAAACTGTTTGGGTTATCACAAATCTGATAGCTACAAGGATCTTGTCGCAAATATGATGGATGCTTTCGCAACATTAGTGCTAACATTAGCATCAAAATGAATTTCCTTCATAGCCACTTGGAAATATTCCCAGAAAACTGTGCGGATATTAGCGATGGACTGGGTGAGTAATTTGACCAGGGCATCAAATTAATGGCAGAAAGATACCAAGGGCGTTTGGACATCAGAATGATGGCAGACTATTGCTGGAGCATAAACAAGGACGCTGCACATCAGCATTCCTAGCATTAAAGAGGTTTTTTTTTCTAAATTTGTCAAGTTAATTAACTTGACAGGATGTGCGTTGTGGTATATTGGATATCGGCTCGGAACGAGAACTCGGGGAGCCGAGCCGAGTTCGAATTCGAGTTGAATTCATTGCATTCACTGACGCGCATATACCCTTGGGAAAGGTATTAATCAGTTTCTTCCTTCCAGTTATGGGTTAAATAACAGTTAAATAACAGGACAGATTGGGTTCTATAGCCTTGGCTGGCAACCAGTATACCGCAGAAAGCAATGGCAACCTATTGCGGGATAAACATCTGCCCAGTCAGTTATGCCCAATCATGTTTCGCGTATGGCACTTAACTGACTGAATTAATTAAATATGCACATATTTGTACTACGAACAGTTTGTTTAATTTTACTAAATAAAGTTTCCTTGTGCTTTATAGAGAACATGATAAACGGACATAAAGCGTCTTTTGCGTGTTTGTTTCTATGTTTTACCAACAAATCAACTACTTTTCCTTTAAAATTTGTCATTAAAAATAACATAGAAGGCATTCCATCATACCTAGAAATATTTTCTTGTTCATGAAAGCAACAGATGCAATAGATTTTTGGACTATTCTAGTTGATGTTTCTTAGATCCCAAGTTCAAAATTCGACCAATATGGATATATTTTGATGAATGTCAAAAAATGTTCAACCATAGAAAAAATCCTGACGTGATAAAGCAAAATGGATATTATATTTAGAATCAGTATAGCAAAATATATAAGTTTTACCTAAAATAATCCAGTAAATATGAAAAATATTGTTTGTAGATCAGTGTTAGCTAGGTTTTACAATGAATGTATACGTGTTGACATTTTTATTTAATGGCGTTTAAAGACTATCTTTTCAAATTTAGAATTGCCTTGAAAACACAGGATAGTTTTTATCAACCAGTGTCAAACGTTAATATATCATTTGCTATAAAGGCACGGTGGATTAATAGATTGCAGCTTGGATTGAGAAATCAGAACAGACGTGTTCGAATTTCAGTAGAGTCCGACATTTACTTACATCCAAATACAACTTGGAAATGTATAAATGCATCTCTTCTCCAAATATCTATGGGTAAACGGCATAGGATAGACTGGGTTAGCAACCAGTTGATGAGAAAATAACCCAGCTTGGATACAATTAGGCTCCGTCAAGCTGAATTACCCAAGACAAACTTGTACTGCTGCTCAATACATGTGGTGTCAAAGGACCGATGAAGAAAATAATTAATTCGTACACCGATATTTCTGAAGTGCATGGTGTTTACGAAATTCACAATCTTAATTTTTATGATAGATTTAAGAGAGGCATAATCACTATTTTCATTCTACTTCCAAATCATTGTTTCTGTTTGGGAAAGGTCTATCTTGAGAATTATTTCTTGGGACACTTGGTAGCGAATATTGGCTTAGCCTTTGAGACAAGCATATGACTACTGGCAGGATCAAGCAGGTGTCGTTTTCGACTCTGGTTCACAGTGGCAGTTTCGAGATTGTTGCTGGCTATTTCGGCGGTGGCAACGGCAAAGGCAACAGCGGACAACGAGCAACCGCAAATGATAGAAGCCGGTGACGGTACGCCATCTGATCGCGCCGGGATGTGGTTACCGGTTACTTCGAAACCTATCGAATTTGAACTTAGCTTGATTGCCAGGGAGACAGGTTTTTTTTAATCGTATCACCCCGAGCAAGGCGGTAAGGCCACTGATGTGCAGAGGGCTACGTAATAGTGAAAAGGTTGGAAAAGAGAAAGCCGGAAACCACATCCTAAACAGGGAACAAGAGATGAGCCTCTTCACCTGTTCAATAGACGTGGGTGGAGTGTGAACCGGGCGATAGTTTAGTCTATCTACTCCAATTGAAAAAAAAAAGAGAACAGTGAAAAGATTGGAAAAGAGAAAGCCGGAAACCACATCCTAAACAGGGAACAAGGGATGAGCCTCTTCACCTGTTCAATAGACGTGGGTGGAGTGTGAACCGGGCGATAGTTTAGTCTATCTACTCCAATTGAAAAAAAAAGAGAACAGTGAAAAGATTGGAAAAGAGAAAGCCGGAAACCACATCCTAAACAGGGAACAAGGGATGAGCCTCTTCACCTGTTCAATAGACGTGGGTGGAGTGTGAACCGGGCGATAGTTATGTCTATTGTTACTGCATGTCCGATCACGGAGGCGTGTGGTCACCGATTTAGCACATATACATGTTTTTGTTTTACTTTTTTCTTTTTTCTGCTTCAATATAAAACCTTGATTAGTTTGCTAATACGTACCTCCTCCATTTTTGTAGCAGAGATATGGAAAGCGCCAGACGTTTCCCAAACCGACGGCGTATCCAACACAAGTGAAGAAAAACTGGATTGGTTTATCCCAGGTGCCCCTTTCAGCATCTTCGCTCGCTGTGTTGTCTTTGGACACAGAAGGCGCATCGTCTTTAGTGCAAAGCTCATAACTTGGTGGTGGGTCATTCTTTCCAACCGTCAGTGAAATAGTGTTCTAAAGAAAAGAAAAAACACGAAGTAAATATGTTTTAATGCTTGTATATACATAGCTCTTGTTAATAATATTCCAAGGAAAATCCTGGAACAAAAGATTAGTGAAGAAAAAGTTATATATATATATATATATATATATATATATATATATATAAGGGTCTTTATTATAATAGAGAGGATTATTATTCCATGTGATAAACTTTATATATATATAACTTAACTTAATCAAGCGGTTGTAGATCCAGAATTTATTTACACATCAACAGTCTGAACGAGGCAAATGTAATTCTTTTTAATTTTACATTGCTGAAATAAATTCTGCATTTATAACTGTTTAATTATATGCCGAGTTTTTTTCTCAATATATTTGCTCTGGATAATATTTATTGAGCTCTCTATTTTTATGTAATTGATATTTTATATAAATTAGATAAAATCTTTTGGATTATCCTCTCCGTCTTCACGGGTTGGCATTCTCTTTTATATATATATATATATATATATATATATATATATATATATATATGTATATATATATATGTGTGTGTGTGTGTGTAAGATAAACCATACTGTAATATATATATATATATATATATATATACGTGTGTGTGTGTATGTGTAACATAAACCATACTGTAATATATATATATATATATATATATATATATATATAGATAGATAGATAGATAGATAGATATGTCCGAATGCGTAAAGAACGAGGAAAGAAAATTTTTTTTCCCGTCCAAAACATTAATTTAAAACAGTGCTCGAGATATGATGTATAGAGCTGTGAATATTTATTATAAATTATGTTTTAGAACATGTACATAATTTTTTCTATATATGTCCTCTTCTCTACAATCATATTTTTGTTTCAACGTTGGGTTTCCAACTTATCATCGGGAGAAAAAACAAGAGTTGGAAGCATCCTCTGTTTATATTTGGTTCGTTGTTGTTGTGGAGGGTTGGTTGGGGTTATTGATAATGAAGGGAATGTGTCTTTCGTTTTGACCGTTAGACTTTTGAAGAACCTGGTGTGCAAGTGCGAAATTGTTGATTAATGGCATTATCTGTTGGAATGTACGTTTTTATCGGTCGGGTATATCTTTTGGTTAGAATTTCAAAGAAGGTGGTGTGTGGAGGGGTTTGATTACTTGGTCGGTTTTGTGTGTTTGTGTGGGATTTTTTTGTGTGTGTGTGATTGGGGAACTTATCCTGTTTGTTGACCTTAAGAATTTTTAGGACGGCTTTATGGTTGGCTCGTGTTTAATTAATTGATGTCTGTTCTTAGCAGACCTATTTGATGTGTTCTCTTTCATCTTGTGGTGAGGCTTTCCGTTCGAGGTTTCTTAGATAGATGTGATAGGGGTGGGGTGTTTTTTCTTTTTAATTTTGATTTTTTCGGTACGGAATATTTTTTATTTTATTTTTGTTTTTTCTATTTTTATTTTAGCGGGAGAGGGTTTTTTCATATATATTTTTATTTTATATTTAAGTTTGGAGTATTATTGTATTTAGGCGAAGTTATTTCCAAGAAATCTAAACTTGTATATCTTAGGAAGTAAATGCAAATTTGTATTTTATCAGTTTTTTATATAAAGTTGTATATTTAATCTTAATTTTGAGTTTAGAGGTTCGGTTTTTTTCTTTTAATTTTTTATTTTTTCTATAAATTATCGTTTGGAATCCTATTTATTTCTTTTAATTTTTTTTATTTTTATGGGTATTAGATCTTACTTTAAGGATTTATTAGATCGATTTTTCTATAGCATTTTTTATCTTTTATAATAAAAATATCTATTCAAATTTCCAGTATTTTTTAGCATGATTGTAGGGTTCGATCTTCAATGTGCTTACAGTTTATTTTGTGTCTGATATAATTATTCTGAAATAGTATATTTAATCTTAATTTTGAATATAGGAATTTTGATTCTTTTTCGAGTTTGGGAGCCATTTTTTCGTTTAATTTTGATTTTTCCAGTACGGAATATTTTTGTATTTAAGTAAGATTATTACGGTAAGTAAGGTCATTGCTGTAGACTTTAGTAATAGTTTGGGAGCTTGTTTATTTCTTTAATTTTACGTTTTATTTATTTATAAGTTTTTATGGGTATTAGACCTTCCTTTAAGAATTTATTAGATCGATTTTTTCTACAGCATTTTTTAATCTTTTATAATAAAAATATCTAATCAAACTCCTAGCATTTCCTGGCAAGACTGTAGGGTTAGGTCCCTAATGTGCTTGCGGTTTACTGTGGTTTCGTGCCTCAATAGGTCTGCTAACAACAGACATCAATTAATTAAACACTAACCAACCATAAAGCCGTCCTAAAAATTCTTAAGGTCAACAAACAAGATAAGTTCCCCAATCACACACACAAAAAAAACCCACACAAACACACAAAATCGACCAAGTAATCAAACCCCTCCACACACCACCTTCTTTGAAATTCTAACCAAAAGATATACCCGACCGATAAAAACGTACATTCCAACAGATAATGCCATTAATCAACAATTTCGCACTTACACACTAAGTTCTTCAAAAGTCTAACGGTCAAAACGAAAGACACATTCCCTTCATTATCAATAACCCCAACCAACCCTCCACAACAACAACGAACCAAATATAAACAGAGGATGATTCCAACTCTTGTTTTTTCTCCTGATGATAAGTTGGAAACCCAACGTTGAAACAAACATATGATTGTAGAGAAGAGGACATATATAGAAAAAATTATGTACATGTTCTAAAACATAATTTATAATATATATATATATATATATATATATATATATATATATATATATATATATATATATATTGTAACGCTCATGGATAGAGAAAGGGAGAAGATAGCGAGGCAGCGTCGGCTCAGTTCTTTCGCTTTCCTACCGGTTATGAAAGCCCTTGCCACGTGTTTGCTTTTTAACAGTTCTTTATTATTTTACTTTTTGCAATAAGTCTATCGTCGAGTAGTGAAATATATATATATATCCTCTCTATTATGATAAAGACCTTGTGTATATATTATAGTGGATAAGAAATTAAGAATTAAAATCAACCTTCTTCACTTTTACAAAAACTCACAATGATGTGTGAAATACTGGTTTTTCCCGAATAGAAAAAGGATTGACCATGTGCTTAAAGAAAAAGTCGAAACTAGATTTCACATGTGGGTGTTAAATTGATTTTTGGCCAGTGGGAGCGACTTGCAAGACTTGAAGACTTCGCGTCAGTGCTAAATTTAAAAGGACTGTACAAACACTGCTGCTACATCTGGTCGGGTGCTCCTGCTATTCTCCTCGGGGTTCTCGACAAAATACAACGGAGAATCTGTAATGTGATCGATACCAATTTGGCAGCCCGGTTGCAGCCAGTCTCACCTGCGTGATGGGGTTTCCCTGTGCCTCTTCTATAAACACTTTCACAGTTTCTGCTCCGATGAACTTAGATCACTAGTGTCCCCTAGATACGAATTTGCACGAGATACTAAATTAGCAACTACGTCCCACCTTTTACAGTGAAACCGATAAAATGTAACCGCAATTTCTACTCCAACAGCTTCTTTTCTCGCAATTCCCGCCTGTGGAATTCCCTTCCACATACTTGCTTCCCCGACAGCTACAATCTCTAAGAGTTTTAATGTAAGATCAATAGACACCTTCTAACACACTAACTCGCATCCATTCTATCAAACACTCTTCCCATCTACCCAACCCTCATCCTCGGTATCTTTACCCGTCTATCACCCTCCTACTGACATTTCCTATATCTAACCCCCTGCGCAATAGCGGCAAGGGAATGCCTTGCTTGGGGTGAAATGATTAAAAAATAAATAAGTAAATAAATGATCTCCATCAGCGTCAACATGTCAATCAGATAGGAGCAGCAAGAAAGACAAAACTAAAATGTAACTTCAACTTCAAATCCACCCGGAGATAAAGTCAGTTGTTACCTTGTTCTCTTTCTCCTTCTTTCTCGTGTAGTGATTCATTTTACTTCTTCTCTATCCAAAGACATTCCTACTGAATACATACATACATACATACATACATACGTACGTACGTACGTACGCATATACTCTTCCAACAATTACTACTACGAACATTTTCTACCAATCAGGATAGAATTAGTAAATAATCCGGGATAAAGTTGGTAAATAATCCAGGAGGATCCTAGTAATATCGTTAAAATATTCAAACTAATTCAATAGGCAGCTCAATGCAAATTAATTTAATTTACAAAGTAGGTATTTATTTATCTGGAAATTTAGATAAAATTTAGAGGTGAAACAGCTATTTTCAACATGTCACTGTAAAACATGAATTAAAGAATAAGGGAAAATTATAATGCCGG
Source organism: Ascarosepion bandense (assembly GCA_037127315.1). Taxonomy (NCBI): domain Eukaryota; kingdom Metazoa; phylum Mollusca; class Cephalopoda; order Sepiida; family Sepiidae; genus Ascarosepion; species Ascarosepion bandense. The sequence goes on from JBBBDQ010001197.1 coordinate 1,198,539, forward strand.
AGGCTTGGTCTAGTAAAGGAAGTGGGGATATTGGCTTCTATAGGGTTAAGCTAGAGGAATCTTAGTAGAAATGATATTGATCATTTCTAGATATGTGGCTTGACCATTGGGTTAGTAGTGGTAGGTAAGGGGAAATTGCTTAGCCAAATTTTTAAAAAACTCTATTTTTACTAAATAGAAGTGTAAGATAATTATTGCAATTTAAATTTATTTCTGTGACGACACAAATCATTAGTATGCTACATCAAAGAAATAAATTTAAATTATTTATCTTATTTTTCTATTTAGCCACAACAGAATTTAAAAAAAAAATTGGCTAAGCAGTTAACTCTTCCCTCCTACCTTCCATTTAGTCACAATAGAATTTTTTTTAAAATTTGGCTAAGCAGTTACCTCTTCCCTCCTACCTACCACTACTAACCCAGTGGTCAAGTCACATACCTCCCACTACCATAGAAGAAATTGCTATTAAGATTATAATAAATTAACCCTATAAAAGCCAATAACCCCCACCCCTTCCTTTACTAGATTAAGCCTCCGGCATCAGAATTTCTCCTTATTCTTTGTTTAAACGGGGTTGACAAATCATGTCTTAAACTGACATGTTAAAAATGGCTACATTCACTAATTGTACATATACACACGCGACAATCACGTGATAATCTTACTTTCCCACTTTTTCACGGGATGTATATATAGCAAACACGTGGTACACCCAGGCAGTTGGCAGCAGTTCACAAACGACACCAAGCAAGGCAGTCACGGCTGCTCGCAATAGCGTGTCGCTATTGCGGGGTTCACGCTCTTCAATATCAAGTAATTCTCTGACACAACTGCACTAGTTGCAAGACGCAAGTAGATGCCTTTTATTTCTTTGAATAACACAATGTACAAATTATTACAGTTGGCACAAGAAATTTTCCTACACACGTCATGTAAAATATTAATTCCAACTCACTATCTCTTACAAATTCATTCTTCTGTACACTACAAAGATGAACGATATTCACAAACTCTCATATTTGCACAATTCTTGTATCAATAATATTCCACACACGAATTTCTTATCACACTGATAAATCTTTCAGCGGTAATGAACAATTCAACTTACCACAAAAGCTTTAACCCAATTTCATACAGTCAATGGGAAACACTTTCAAACAAACAATTTCAACGTCTGTGTTATGTATTTCTTGTTATTGTTAATACACTTTATAGTTACAATTGAGGCTTTGTCAATTTTATTCACTTCCATTTGCTTATTTAATGAATGCTTTCAACACTTATGAAAATATAGTAGTGGTATGCAAGAATTTAGGTAGGAAGTTCTTTTGGGAAGTGTCCTTGTGCTATGTAAAATTGAAACGTAAATTAACCTTGCATAGTAAGCCCAAACACCTTCCTTTACTAGACCAAGGCTCCAGCATCAGAATTTCTCCTTATTCTTTATTTAAACGGAGTTAACAATTCATATTTGAAACTGACATGTTAAAAATGGCTATTTCCCCTCTAAATTTTATCTGAATTTACGAGTTTTGCGGCGACTTTGATCTTATCTTTCCTATTTGCTGACGTTCCACTTATGGTGAATGGAAGAGTTCAACAATTTAGTGCAGGAAAGGTTGGTCGTCTTTCTGAAAAGGCAAAAACTTTAGAAATATAATTGTACTAGCAGTATAGCCCGGCGTTGCTCGGGTGTAATGAAAGCTTTAAAATTAATCCATGGTCCTGGAGCTCAGACTCAGCCTAAAGAATATTTGAAATAATAAAATAATTGCGACATTTTATCAATCGCACCTAGTATATATACATACATACTAGCAGTATAGCCCGGCGTTGCTCGGGTGTAATGAAAGCTTTAAAATTAATCCATGGTCCTGGAGCTCAGACTCAGCCTAAAGAATATTTGAAATAATAAAATAATTGCGACATTTTATCAATCGCACCTAGTATATATACATACATACTAGCAGTATAGCCCGGCGTTGCTCGGGTGTAATGAAAGCTTTAAAACTAATCCATGGTCCTGGAGCTCAGACTCAGTCTAAAGAATATTTGAAATAATAAAATAATTGCGACATTTTATCAATCGCACCTAGTATATATACATACATACTAGCAGTATAGCCCGGCGTTGCTCGGGTGTAATGAAAGCTTTAAAATTAATCCATGGTCCTGGAGCTCAGACTCTTTGAACGTTGGCACGAAAGGCTTAAAAGCAATAGTTGTTTCCAGTTAAAGCGAAACCGTAGACTGAAAGAAAAATGAATGGATGCAAATCAAATTTTGATTTCCTGGTATCGATATCAAATAAAGTTTTTTTTGTCGTAAACTGAATTTTGAAGGCTAAATAAGTCCTCTGAGTAAATGGCATCATGGCTGAGACTAAGAACTACAATTATACCTACTTAGAGCCAAACCCGAAGCAAAAACTAAAATAAAAGGGCTGAAAAAATACACAAACAAACATCTTGCTTTATATATATATATATATATTATTTTCTGCATTATTGTAACAGATATACAAGCAGATAAACAGACACACACACAAACATCTTTCTTTTATATATATATATATATTATCGATTTTCTGCGCTATTGTACAAAAAGTGCAACCTTGAAACTTCTGAATATCGTTTCTTATGTCTTTGTCTATGAGTGTATCAAATTTGATTAAAATCAGACCACTCCTTCTATAACCTGATTTTTTCGATTATCGATTTTCGATTTTTATCGGGGGTACTTCGACACAAAACTTAGCTACGAACACACGCAGACGCTTATAGTATAACTGTGTAAATTTTCAAGAAAATCGATTCAGCCGTTTCGAAGTCTATAGGTAGAGGACACACACACACGCATACACACACGCACACAAAGTTCCATTTATAAATAAGTTTAGATAAGAAATTTATTTTTAGTTAATAATTTTCTCGTACAAGCTTCAGTAAAATCCTTATTTATTTATCACAGAATTCAGTGTCTAGAAAACTTTTGCTGCTGTTTAAAACTGTTTACAGGGCCAAAGTAAGCATCAGTTGATACGCAGATGGTGTAATGTTTAGCGGCTCGAAGATTAAGTGATCTGAGTTCGGATTCCAGTTGAGTCCATTACATTCACTTCTTCGTGAAAGGTATGAAACCATTTCATCATTTCGTACCTGTAAGTTAAATAGCAACCTTCTTATTTTTCTTCTATGCGCCTTGTCCTTTCAGGACGTAGGCGATCATGGCTTTTCACATCTCCCCATCCCTAGTGGCTCTTAGCACGCTTTCTCTTACACCACGCAACCCCCGTTCTGTCATCTACCTTCTTCGGCCCTTCAAATATGTTATCCGCTACCTTCCCCTGTTTCTTTTTCCCTTTATGTGGCTTGTTAGTATCAGGTTCTCCAAGCCCTCCTTCCTTATTGCATGTCCCATGAACTTTAGCTGTCTTTTCCTGACGTTCAGTATTAATTTCTTTTTCATTTCAATCCTTTCCAAAACCTCATCATTGCTCGCATGCTCGATCCATCTGTAGAACCATATTTCAGTTGCTTCAAGTCTCTCCTTCATCTTTGATGATATGTTCCAGCATTCACTGCCATATTGTAGGACTGATATCACATAGCCATCCAGTACACTTTTCTTTGTTTCTATCGAAATTTTTCTGTTTCTTAATACTTTACTCAGTTTCTGGAAAGCGTTCTTTGCCATGCCTATTTGCCTTCGGATCTCTGTGTCGCACTTTCCGTCTTCTGTTAGAACATTTCCCAGATATTTAAATTTTTGTACCTGCTTGATTTTCGTATCCTCCACCTGTATTTAAAACTTTGAGTTGCTCTTTTTGTTGATGACCATGCATTCGGTCTTCTTGCAGTTATGAACCAGTCTACATTTAATGGCAACCAATCTACAAAAAGAAAACTGAATTCCAAAACCCGTTATCATGGGAATTCTTTCTTGTGTAAGGGAAAGAAAATATCGATAAAAATAACAACCTTTACCCAGATATTGGATGTGGGGCCAATCGCTCAACCCTGCTGTACAATTTAAGTGCAGAATGTATTGAGTCACCGGACAGATAGCACTAATGTAAACATAATGTTTTGCTAAGCAAAGGTACTTCACAACATATTCGACGATAATCAATACTGCAATTATCTGGTGTGTTTTACAAGCGAGCCTCTTGATCTCTTTCCTTCTACATTTCCTGTCATGCAACAATCTAGCAACCTATGGCTTCATCTATTATCTTTTCTTCTTGCTTATTTTCCCCTTACACACAATTTTGTCGTTAAAATATGTCTGTGATATCTCTTTTAAAATATTTGTAACTCAAAGAGCTATACCTTTCTATCTGTCGACATATCTCTCTCTCCCTATATATATATGTGTGTGTGTGTGTGTGTGTGTGTACATAATTATAAATATCAATATATATATATATGCAATTTTTTATATATTATATTATTTACATTTAATATATGTGTGGTACTTATTTGATTGCGCTCAATATCAGTGATAGAACTGACATATTTCTATAGATAGGGGTGAGTTTTTGACCCTGGGTTTCACGCTCTTGCGATCGTCAGACGAACTGATGAATTTTTTTAAAAAATTGACTATATATTGGGCTGAGTATATTGGTGTATTTTTGTGGAAGTTGGAGGAAAATTTACCGTCATGACAGACGCAGACTTATATACACATTTGTACAACCACTGACGTGCGCAAAGACACACACACACGCACGTGTCCGCCCACCGGCCCCACAAACACTTATACAAATCGTACGAGGCTTTATATATATATATATATATATATATATGTCATCCGCAGATACATTTGTTTCGCAGTATCACAGCTCATCGGTACGGTTAGACTCCGATTGCTTTTTAACCCAGGATTGAAACCCGACCGAATTGGCGTCAGTCGGCGATTCTACCTCTGGGCTATGGACGTTCGGTAGAATAAGGCAGAATATATATATATATATATATATATATATATATATATATATATATATATATATATATATATATATATATATATAAAGCCCCGTACGATTCGTATATATATATATATATATATTAGTCAGTTATGTGCCATACGTGATACACGCTTTTGGTGATAATGTCTCGACAGGGACATGACTGACTGGGCAGAAGATTATCCCGCAGTAGGTTGCTAAGGCTTTCTGCGGCAGACTGGTTGCCAGCCAAGGCTATAGAACCCAATCTTTCCTATTATTTAACCCATAAATGGAGGGAAGAGACGGATTAATACTTTTCCCAAAGGTATTTGTGCGTAAGTGAATGCAAGAAATTCAACTGGAATTCGAACTCAGATTCCCGATTTGTCATTTAGAATCAGTATCCACTGCAATACAACGCACATCCATTATGGATATACATGTTTCCTCACAGTTCCTTCATATACAACGTAATCGTCGGTTTTTCAGTAAGCACCTACCTGACAATTGCGTTGTTTATCAAATTCATAGTTGTGCTTTGCGCGAAGAAATATATAAATTGTAGCTATGCCATTATACACTGAGCACCATTTTATTAGCATCACGATCCAGTGCGCGATATTTTCTCTCTCTCTCTCTCTCTCTCTCTCTCTCTCTCTCTCACTATATATATATATATATATAGCATGTGCCTTACACCCTGCCATTACCTAATATAAATAATGAGCAATTACGTTTTGTATTTGTCTATATTTCTGAGACGAGGTAGTATTTACAGTATTTACATTATTCGGACTATTGCCCTCATCTTTGTTGCCATTTTTACGACCTTTCGGTCATTGTACGCTCCGGCCTTCTTCAGGTGCTAGGAATTTCAAATCGAACCCTTTATTACAATCACTGGGGTATATGTACTTTATTCCTTTGCTTGGAGCCTCTTCTGATAGTATAAGTTATCTCCCTCTAACCAGGCTATAGCAGTGGTTAACAAGTAACTTACAGAGTTAGAAGGCAAGTAGATGCAGTATTTCTCTTGTCTTGTGTCTTAATATACTTCCTTCTTAAATCAGCAGTGCTAACTGTTACGTGATATCTGTCCTCCTGTATGCTGAACAATCTCTTCTCAATGCAGCAAAAATGTTTTTTACAGAAGGATGCTGAGGATTCAATAGACCGAACATGTGAGCAATGACGAGGTCTTGGAGAGAATGAAAACGAAAAAGAAACCAGGCCTTAACATCAGGAAGAGATAGTTGAATTTCTGGAACACGTAATGAGGGAAGAAGGCTTGGAGAATCTGATACTCAAAGAGGCGATAGAGGGAAAGAGAGACAGGGAAAACAGAGCGTGACTTACTTGATGCACTTAAGAGAATGGATGGCAGAGCATGGATGGAAGAAATAACAAAGCAAAATATATTAAGAGATACAAAGGACAGAAAAATGTTGAGGGTCATGATCGCCAACCTCCTGAAGGGACACTGCATATAAACTAAGAAGAATTTAGTTAGGTATGACGATGTCGAGCTAGCAATGAAAGCTTGAAGCTTAATCACAATGCACACTAGCTTCTTTTCTCGCACTTCCCACCTGTGGAACTCGCTTCCATATTCTTGCTTTCCTGACGGCTACAACCTCCAGGAATTTAAATGCAATGTCAATACCCGTCTCTTAACCTAGTTAACTCTAGTTAACTCTAGTTCTTTCTACGCCACCCTGTAGGTCTTTTCCTTTCTCTCCACCTTTGCAACTGTCATCACACCTGTATTCCTATACTTCTCTTGCTCCTTTCTAACTGCTTCGTCTTTCTCTTCGCTCTCTTCTACCTAATCTTTTTACTCTTATGTAGCCCCCTGCACATCAGTGGCGTTACCGCCTTGCTCGGGGTGATACGATTATATATATATATATATATATATATATATATATATAATACGATTATATATAATGTATATATATATATATATATATATATATATATATATAATCGTATCATACATAATGTATATATATATATATATATATATATATATATATATATACATTAAGACAAATCGTCATTATCAGTCGTATGATTGGCCACATAATCAGAAAGTTAACCAGAGGCACTTATCTTTACCAAAGTACATGCTTGAGTGTGTATATTCAAATACCCGGATATGCAAGGAGTGATCTATATTTCGAATTACGAAATAGTTTCCTTAAAGAGAAAAAATATTGAAGAGATAGTCTATTTATATAATTTGTTGGATTGTTTTTAAGCGATGAGTGATAAAGTCTAATATTATGACGTTTCTCCTATAAGGCAGGAAATGCTGTACAATCTCCTCACACTTGAAGAACCCAACAGATGTAGAATAATAAAGAAGAATGCTGAGAATACGGATGTTCGTTGTGGTGCGGTAGATATCGACTCGGAACGAGTAATCGGAGATCCGAGTTCGAATTCCAGTTGAATTCTTTGCATTCACTTACGGACAAATACCTTGGGAAAGATATTAATTCACATTTTCCCTCTCCAGCTATGAGTTAAAGATATGTATAGGCTGGTTTCTATAATCTTGGTTGGTAACGAGTCTACCGCAGAAAGTAATGGCAACCTGCTGTGGAAAAATCTTCTGTTTAGTTAGTCATATCTATTTCAAGACATGATCGCCAAAGCGTGTATCAAGTGTGGCACTCAACTCACTGCTGAGAATATTATAAATCGAACATTATTTTAGAAAAAAAACTCGTATTTAACATCAGAACGAGGCAGTTGAAAGTTTCTAAGAGACATAGTTAGGAAAGCAAGCCTGTAAAAAATGATATTCACATGACATATTGAAACCAAGAGTTACCATACATAATTACTTGCTAGCTTGAGTAAAATGATGCTTAAACAGAGTTTAATAGGTGTAGTGAATAGGTAATTAAGAATTAAAATTAACTTTCTTTTCACTTTTACAAAAATTCTTAATGATGTGTGAAATCCTTGTTTTTTTTTTTTCCAAATAGAAAAAGGATTGACCATCTGCTTAAAGAAACAGTCGAAACCAGATTCTGCAAGTAGGTGTTAAATTGATTTTTGACCAATGGGAGCAACTTACAAGACTTGAAGACTTCGTGAGTCAGTGCTAAATTCAAAAGGACTGTATAAATGATCTCCATCAGCGTCAACCAGTCACCCAGATAGGAGCAGCAAGAAAGACAAAACTAAAATGTAACTTCAACTTCAAATCCACCCGGAGATAAAGTCAGTTGTTACCTTGTTCTCTTTCTCCTTCTTTCTCGTGTACTGATTCCTTTTACTTCTTCTCTATCCAAAGACATTCCTACTGAATACATACATACATACATACATACATACATACATACGTGCGTACGCATATACTCTTCCAACAATTACTACTACGAACAGTTTCTACGAATTTTGATACCTTTAACCATCTCATTGAACATTAATTTCTATGAATTCTTTTTATTCATTCCTTTTAATAAATTTTTATTTTAACATAAAAAAAATGTATATTTTATTCTTACACTATTTCACTATTCCACACAATTCCACACATTCCAACCTGCCGACAACTAACCTTCTGATGAAAACCTTCTGACAATTCTGATGATGATAATTCTGGATAAAACTTGTAAGCTTGTAGAGAGTTCGGTTAAGTCTGACACAAGGCCGAATCAAATAAAATTAACCCGCTCCCTACGTCTTCAGTGGGTTGAAAAGATCATGCAACCTATAGCTTCAGTAGTGACTCCCGACGTACAAGAAACACGCACCCCTATGGCTACAGTGGTGACCACTGACGGCTGAAATGTTTGATTTGATTGATTAATTAATTGATTTTACGGCAGATCAGCCGTTTTGGTTATTTACTACCGGAAACAGTTTTTATCAAGCTTTTATTGAGAATGGTTTATTTAAATGTGTAGGGAAGGGAACTCATAACAAGTAAGATTAGAGAATGGTTAAAACAGTCGTTTTTTGGGGTTTTTTTTTTCATTTAAGGTCAGTGTATATTAAGATTGGGGTATTAAATTTTGTTATATATGCCGGCCTCTTTCAAATATTCAAATATTTTGCTTTTGTTTGTTTGAAGAAAAATGTCTTTCAGGTTTGTCTCCTCACAATATTTTTAGCGAATATTTTGTAGATCAAAGCAGTTTGTTAATATGCGTCTTATAGTGAATGGCTCCTGGCATGCTATGCAATATGGTGGGTCATCCTTTTTAAGGAAGGTTAAGAGTGGGTAATGTCGGAGTCTTGTTATTATCACTGAAAGGAACACGCACCACCGGCTTCAGGAGTAACAAAATAATAAAATTTATCAAGAGCTACAAAGAACAGGAAATAGTAGAGACATGATCGCCAACGTGCTGAATTGTTATGGCACCTACAAGAAAAGCAGTCTCAAGCGAAACTAGGGAAACGCTCAGGATGTTGACCGATGCGCAAATTGAAACATTTGAACGTGTTTCCTGAACTCTTGTATAAAACCTTAAATAGATACTTTGTATTTGACAAAGCTTATCTTAGTTTTTTAGAAACAAGGCCACGGGCATTGAGCACTCATTGAAAATTGAACTCATAATTCTGTAGTAATGCTCACCGATACAATTTCGGAAACCTTTTTCAAAAAACCAAACGCCCCTCCTTTTACCGGGGTTACTTTAATTTTTCGCAAACTAGGCACCGAGTGATGATCGAACTCACTATATTGTCGTGATGGTCAACGAGCTTAGTTCGAAAATTTCACTTCATGCCAGGGTGAACCTCTTTACTTAGTTTAATGTTGATCCTTACTGGGTGTACATAAGAAGTCATCTTCTGGGAACCCAACACTTTGTTCAGTTCATGGAAGCAAATCGTTCGCATTTCGTTGTCTATAGCAGTGTGCACTGCGTATTCTTCTTCTTCTGTGTGCCTTGTTCTTCCAGGACGTTGGCGATCATGGCTTTCCACGTCTATCTATTCCTGGTCGCTCTTAGCAAGCTTTCTCCTCTTACAGCAGACAATACCTGTTTTGTCATCCACCTGATCAGGCCGTTCAAATATGTTATCCGCTGTTTACCCTGTATCTTTTTCCCTCTATCTGACCTGTTAGCATCAGGTTTCCCAAGCCCTTCTTCCTCATTGAATGTCCCAGCAACTTCAGCTGTCTCTTCCTGATGTTCATTATTCATTTCATTTTACTTTCCATCCTTTCCAAAACCTTTTCATTTTATTGCATGCTCGACTCATAATATCCACAACATCCTTCTGCAGAACCACATTTCAATTGCTGTAAGTTTTTCCTTCAACTTTTTTGAGATTGTCCAGCATTCACAGCCATATTGAAGAACTGACATCATATAGCAATCAAGTACTCTTTTCAATGTTTCTAGCGAAAGTTTTCGATTTCTTAATACTCTACTCAACTTCTGGAATGCATCCTTCGCCATACCAATTCGCCTTCGGATCTCTGTGTCGCATTTTCTGTCTTCTGTTAGAACACTTCACATGTATTTAAATTTTTGTATCTGCTTGATTTTAGTATCCCCCCACCTGTATTTGGCATTTGGGGCTGCTCCTTTTGCTGATGACCATGCATTCGCTTTTCTTGCAAATTCGTAACCTCGTTAATTCGTAATCTTGTAACCTCATTTATCTCTTCATTGAACTTCAGATATAACTTTTTGCACTATCCAACGCAGGGACTAAACTAAGAGATATTGGATAACAGGATGCGCTACCTTAAAGCTTCCATTCCCGATTACTTGTGGAGTCGAGACGTTATTCCGAAAAATCCAATATACAATAATGTTATCATTTTCATCAGAATATTAATGAGGTAGGTTATATATATATATATATATATGCGCTGACCTTATGCAATACTATAATAAAATTAGTAAATCATTATGCACAGAGAGCCTGTTGAACCATTGGGTGAATGCTTATCCTCAAAATAAAAAGACCTTTTTTACTTGAAGGATATCCGTGACACGTGATTAAAATCGTTTTACAGATGAGGCTACGGGCAAAACAGTAGCATTGGAGTTTCTGATGAGGATTGACGGAAGCTCCAGCAGAAACACTGTAAAGTTAAGATAGTTTATTCACACGTTTGACATGGAGAAGCGAGAAATTATATGTAAACTGGGAAAACGAAATACAAATTTGAAATACAGAATTTAAATTATTCGGACTATTGTCTTCAACTTTGTTGCCATTTGTACGACGTTTCGGCCGTTGTACGCTCCAGCCTTCTTCAGGTGCTAAGAATTTCGAACCGAACCCGTGTTTACAATAATTGCGGTATATGATCTTCATCTTCAGTAATGCCACGATTGGAATTCATCAGTTATCTCCCTCTAACCCTGCAAGTTACTTATTTGTAGCCTGGTATTGAACTCACAACACTTTGGTTCAACTTCCCCAACGTCTATATCCACTGAGCCATGTGTCCTTAAGGACAAAGACAACTGAATTTTTGGAACTTATGAACCTAATGTCCAAGTAACCCTTTTTTACTAGAGTTCATATTGCAATTGTTGATGTCAATGGTTGGTTAGTTCCTGTTACTTGACCCAAGTAGCTGTATGTTCAATACCAGGCTACAGCAGTGGTGAACAAGTAACCTGCAGGGTTAATGGGAGATAACTCATGACATCCAAACGAGCATTACTACGCAAGGAATGAAGACCAGATAGCCAATTGATTGTAATAAAGTGTTCGGTTCGATATTCCTAGCACCTGGTTAAATCAGAAGTGTGGGCCTATTTCAGGCAAACCATCATCAGCTTTCGTATTTATTGTACAAAGGATTACGAAACGTAAAATTCGTGTAAAATCCTTTGTACAATAAAGACGGAAGCTGATGATGGGCCTATACTTCCGATTTGCCATGAAAAAACGTGTTTGCCTTAATTCTTCTTATATACATATATATATATATATATATAGAGAGAGAGAGAGAGAGGGGGGAGGAAGAACGAGTAAGACTGTCATAGGTACAATGGTGAACGTGAAAATTTGAAATTTTCTTTAAAATGCTTGATCTCTGTTTTTGATTTTTCCTTTTTGTCTATTCATATATACAAATGTTTCTGTGTGTATGAGAGAGAGAGAGAGGGAGGGAGGGAGGGATGGAGAGAGAGCTTCTTTTCTAGGCGCCGCTTAGATGTGACACAAGGCCGAAAGTATGGGGTACCCAGTGAGGATCGAATTCACTATTCAGTTATAATAAGCTTTACCGAGAGAAGCTTGCTAACCATTACACCACGTCGAGGTACCCAAGAGAAAGGGAGACAGCGTGGGTGTATGCGTGTATAACACAAGCACCTCATTATCTTATCGTTAAACGAGCACAATTATAACAAATCTCCAACGAACACAGCAGGAAATGCGACCAACTGCGTCAACCGTCAAACATAAAGATCGATACTAAAAGCATTAAGCGTAAGAAAATAGACGGTCAGACATCAATAAATTTTCTATCACATTTAGAAATACAAATATGAAATTGCTTTCGTAAGAAAAATGGTTACAAACTGATGCATGAAAACGCGAAAAAAAAATGACTTGATATGAAAAGACGTGATTTTTTTTTTTTAAAAAAAAACCGACATATCACAATATATATTTGTAAAAAGAACAGTTTTTCATGCTTTAACACGTTCATGACCGTGACATTACAACATATACAAAAATTCCATTTCGGATAAACTTCACGTTCGAATGAACGCTAGCAATTTGTCAAACGTTATATTTGAAGCAGAAAAAAATTTACAGTCATTTTTAACAACACAGTTTTGCGGTTATTTTTTTGTTACCATAACTCACAGCCCTGAAGATGATCTCGGAAAGAGATTGAAAGTACTTGGGTACCTTGAGAAACAACATCTGTCAACGTCACAGCTCATGTCTGACATATATATATATATATATATATATATATATATATATACAGATGAATACGGAACGAAGAAAATAATTGTAACGTTCAAAACAATAATTTAAAACAGTGCTCAGTAAACAAATAGACCAACGAATCTTTATTATTAATTATTACTTTACAACATGTACAAACCACAAACTACTACAAAACTGTACATTTTGCTCAATCAGGGTGTGAGAGCGTATATATATATATATATATATATATATATAGATATAGATATAGATATATAGATATAGATATATATATATATATATACCAGGTCTGGCTCTGGTAAAAGTGGAGAATCGCCCGAGGAAACGGTATAGAGAGACTATCATTTTATCTGCATCTTTAGCGATGGATTGTATAAAGGAATTCCCTCGAGGTCGAGTGTGAGTGAGGCCCAATATCTTTTCAAGACACTGGGCCTCCTCAAGGGGATATCCGTTCATCGTGATCGTTTGTTGTCTAGGGGTCAAACCGATTGCGATTGAATTTTGGTTTTGGAGGCATTGATTGTGGCCGGCCAGTTTTTCTCCCCTACTGGTAAGTTTAAAATAGATTAGAAGAGAGGTCATCTGTTAATCTCTGATTGTCAAGACTTTTGGAAATGCGCCTATATATCGTCGTATCGTCAGCATATATGTTTATAAATTGTTGGAATATATTCTGAGTTAGGTCATTTCTGTAAATCAGAAAGAAGGTTGGTTCGAAAAGTGAACCATGGGAGAGACTTGCGCTGATTGAAATTGTGGAACGGATTCTGAAGGAGACTACCACCACCTTTAAATTTGTTGTTTTTCATTTTTTTTTTTTTTTACTTTTTTCAGGGCAGTCTTATCAATTATTACATAAAGTTTCCGATTATCAAAAATAATTGGAAAAATTTCAATATTTAAACAATTTTAGTGGGGTCTCACTTTCTCAGACAACATTATAGTAAATCGATCCTCCATTTTGGAACCACTCGCGTTGGAGTCGCTTTGTTTCATCTTTTTTTTTGGGGAGGAAGACAAGTTGTTGCTCTAAAATTGCTTAAATATTTAAATTTTTCTAAATTTTCTTTGTCATTCGGAAGGTTTGGGGTTTAATCGATAAGATTACACTGAAAAAGTTAAAAACAATTGATAATCTACAAATTTACAGGTGGTAATGTCGTACCGGCGAGTGGTTCCAAAATGGAGGATCGATTTACTATAACGTTATTCAATAAATATTGAAATTTTTCCAATCTTTTTTTTATTTTTCAATCGGAGAGTTTAGGGTGTAATCGTTAAGACTGCACTGAAACAAAGTTAAAAAAAAATGAAAAACAACGAATTAACAGGTGGTGGTAGTCTCCTTCAGATCCGTCAGATTGTAATCAGTGAGACGTGGGATGTTTGTCATCTAATGCTGAGTTTGAGGCAAATACCAAGGCGAAGAGGTTCGCTTTGTCTGTCGGATCATATTACCTTGGGACGATTTATAATAGCCATTTTTCTCTATACATGATTTGGGTGATTATCTTCCAGAGCTCGTGATATTGGTCTGGATAGTTCACGCGTAGCTACACTTTGCGTTTTCCAAAACTCTTTTACAGTGATTGCAGGCGGTTCTAAAAGAAGTAAGGGCCAGCTTAAATCTTGATGTTGAAGTAGTGGTTCCGGTAAGCTATGAACGCAGTTTTATTTTATTTTATTATTTATTTATTTATTTATTTATTTTATTTTTTATTTATTTATTTATTGCGGGGATGGGTGTAAAGCACTCCATTCCAAAACGGATGAATTTGGAGATGTTTTTGGGACAGCCCGTTTGAAGAAGTTTGGGAAAGGAGCCTTCGCAATATAGGACTAAAAGCTGTCTCAGTCAGCCTTCTCATAGCAAAAATCTGTTCTAAGGAACGGTAAATCGGAGAATGTCAGTGGTTTAGAATAAATCTGCTCAATGACTAGGGAATTATCAGACGTGCAAATAGAGAGGGAGTAAAACTTCCGCCGTGCATTTGCCAGGGCAGGATTTTAAAAAAACAGTCGAGTAGATTTGCTTGCTGTCTCGTCGCATGCAGTATATGGGTGCGTTCTTCAATGATCAGGGTCATTTCATAAGCGATGCAGAAATCTCTGCAATATCTGCCTTGCCCACCGGTTTTGTGAGAGAGGACTAACCACAATTTGTGTTGAACATTGACGTCACCACATATATGAAGACTTACGGCCATACAACTTTGAATATACCAGTTCTCACTCGATCACCGAAGTTAAGCAACTTTGAGCCTGGTCAGTACTTAGATGGGTAACCGCATGGGAATACCAGGTGCTGTCAGATTTTAGTGACGGATGGTGCAGTGGATATCGGCTCGGAAAGAAATCGGTGAGCGGAGTTCGAATTCCAGTTTGAATACCCTGCATTCACTTAAGCACTGGTACCCTTGGGAAAGGTATTAATCTATCCCTTCCCTCTAGTTATGGGTTAAATAACAGGGTAGGACTTGGGGACCCTGACCTTAAAAACAAATCCCAATGAATCTTGCTACTCGAAAAGAAAAAAGTATTAATAGACACAAAATTTATATAAAAAAAAACAATAAAATTATTGAAAGAAAAAGTTATTACCAGCAATAAATAAAGATTCAGTTGGCAATAAATGACCCGCCGAGGTTGATATCCCCCCCCCAAAAAAAAAAAACAAGCAACGTATATAAAAGCTGGCCGAGGG
Source organism: Ascarosepion bandense (assembly GCA_037127315.1). NCBI lineage: Eukaryota > Metazoa > Mollusca > Cephalopoda > Sepiida > Sepiidae > Ascarosepion > Ascarosepion bandense. The sequence continues at coordinate 1,214,108 of JBBBDQ010001197.1, forward strand.
AAATTCAGGGACGATATTGTCAAGCTTCTCTGACATTCGATCAATGATTACCGACCCTTCATTATGGAGACGATACAGAGCAAAACCTAAAGTGGTACTACTGATAAGGGCAACGCAGAAACACATATTAGGAGAGATTAGGGCCCGCTGTTTAAATCTGGTAATTTAGGTAATCTAAATTTAGTTATAATGGATGAGTATCCCGCGATTTGGAGCTCCTGCGATGGGATTGAAGAAGTACTGCTTAGGATATCATGGATAGAACATGTGAGAAAGGAGTACGATTTAGTTAAAATAAAGAAAGATAATTTTACTTACCATTTGGAAGAGATGGTTTAAATTTCAAGAACCCATAATACGGAAATATAGCTGGGAAAATCTGATACTCACAGGACAGATTAAAAGCAAAATAAAAACGACACATAACCGACCTCATTAGCTTGACTAACTAGGTGGCGGAACAAGGTTTAGGAGAAATAACAAAAAGACCATTTCCAGGGTGTCCCAAAAAACTGATATCATTTAAAATGTGAATATCTGAGTAATTACGTGTTGCAAGCAAACTAAATTAAATAGGCTCCATGTTGAACAATAAATTATCTATTCATCAAAGCTTGAACATGATATACAAAGCATGACAAACGTTCAATATGCGCACCAGCTATGGTAGGATATACATCAAGTCAGTAGTCCAGCTTCTACCAAACGCGCTGTAGCATGTCTTGCGTAGCATTCTCCAGCACCAGTGTTTCTACTTAAGTTCTTCTGAGCTTGCAAGAAGAGGTGACCACATATCTGTTCTTTCCCGTCACCCCATAGAAAAAATCACAAGGTGTCAAGTGCAGGTGAACATGGTTGCCATTTCAACAGCACGTTGTCATTATCACTGGCACACCTGGCCCATTTCCCTGGTAGATTCCCATTGAGATAAGTCTGCACAGTCCACTTGATTTTTATGCAATTTGTTAAAATTTGAAATCATTTTATCGAGACTGATTATATTATTAGACTATAAAATTATGACAATTTTTTTTTTGGGGGGGAAGGCACCCAGTATATATATGAGTGGACACAGAGGTCAACACTGAATAGGGACTCTCTGTTTAATGCTTGAACAAAATCTTCAGTAATGAAAATTGCATTCACTTCAAAAAAACAAAATGAAATATATATATATATATATATATATATACTTCCTATTTATATGAACGCATCGTTCATTCAGCAATGAATGAGAACACTCTCGGCTATTGGGCGTATATAATGATAATATACGCGCTAAAAAGTCCGACTTCTTCTACCGAGCGCACATAGCTCAGTGGCAGAATCGCCGAATGACGCCAATTCGGTCGGGTTTCAATCCTGGGTTAAAAGCAATCGGAGTCTAACCGTACTGATTAGCTATGATACAGCAAAACAGATCTGTCTGCGGATGACTATATATATATATATATATATATATATGTGTGTGTGTGTGTGTGTGTGTGTGTGTGTGTGTGTGTGTGTGTGTGTGTGTGTGTGTGTGTAGATACTATATATATATATATATATATATAGAGAGAGAGAGAGAGAGACATATAGACATGTATGTCAAGCTGGATGTTCCCACAAGTGAAATAATTTAAAATATGAATATCTCACTAACTACATGTCCTAAGAAAACGAAATTAAACTTCATGTTGAACAATTAAAGATTTGTTTATCCAAATCCGAACAAATTATTCAAAGGGATCTAGATTTTATAATTAATATTACAAAGCTTCACAACTGTTTAATATACGCACCACCTGGGACATGCCACACATGAAGTTGGTAGTCCAATTCCTGCCAGTCACTCAGCAGCATGGTTTGCATAACATTCCCCACTGCCTCACTCATTCTCTGCTTAAGTTCTCCTAGGGATATAGAATGGAGACATGTCCTTTCACATAGCTTCATAGTAAAAATCACAAATCAGGGGAACATGGTGACCATTTCAACAACACATTGTCATAATCACTGGCACACCCGACCCACCTTTCTTGTAGAAAATGTTTCGCAAGACAGCGTGTTTGGCAGGAGCTACACGACCGACTTGAAATGTCGTGTCAAAAGTGGTTGAACATTTGTGAAGCTTTATAAACTTGGTGGCCATTTTCAACAGCACTTTTTTATCGACACTTGCTCTCTAGATCCATCTTTCTGGTAGGTTCTCATTACGATAAGTGCACAGACTCAACTCAGTTTTTATACCTCTTGTTAAAATTTGAGACCATTTGAGCGAGAATTTTCTATTAAACTAAGAAAATATATCAATTTTTGTCGACATTCTGTATATAAAGAAATTGGACACGGAATATAAAAGATTCATGTCTGTATCTGGCGAAAGCCGGTTCATCAGTTTTGGTTGGGAACCCAGGTTAAGAGAATGACAAGTCTGAATTAAAAATCTGTGACTGAAATTCTCACGAGTCTTCTTGAAAATTCTTGTCAACGGTTTATGGTGGCTGAAGTTAAGAGGATGACATTCCTAATGTGCAAGTGCCTATGACTACAATCGCTAAGAATTAAAGGTATCTTCTTACATGTAATGCATGAGTCATACTCGAAATCGAATCTTCTTATATATGCCATGTCTATTCAGGACGTAGGCGGTCATAGCTTTCCATGTCTCCTTATCCCTGGTGGCTCTTAGCACACTTTCTTTCTGTTACCCCAGCCAAACCCCGCTCTGCTATCCACCTGCTCAGGTCCTTTAAATATGTTAATATATTATCCGTTATGTTCTCCTGTCTCTCTTTCCTTCCTCTGACCTGTGAGTATCAGATTATCGAGGTCTTCTTTCCTCATCTCATGTTCCAAGAGCTTCAGCTGGATTTTCCTGAGGCTCAATATAAATTTCCTTTTCGTCTCCATCATTTCTAAAAATACAACCATTGCTTACATACTCGATCCATGATATTTGAAGCATCCTTCTCTATAACCACATTTCAGTTGCTTTCAGCAATCTTTATGTAAATATTTAGCAGTCTATATTTATTTTTAACACTTACAGACGCAATATATATATATATATATATATATATATATTAGTGTTTAATTGTGGTGATATTTAGTGCCAAGGTTGTTACTTTTCAGTGGTTTTACTCATAAAATGTATTTTAGCAAGCAGGTATTTTATCGTAAGGTGCTCAATACCCGGGTGTAGATAGAACGTTGATAGGTACAAAGAGTTTTTTTCTCTTTAACAGAGCACATTCATGCCGACTTAGAATCTTAGTGAGGACACCGTTATGATTTTATCACAGCCCTGTCGAATGGGAACATCATAACGGTGTCCTCAAGGAACTTCGAAGTAGGCATAAATTTGTTCTATTAAAGATTATCTATATATATATATATATATATATATAT